>CM034151.1:349849791-349996289 GCA_019776745.2 Taxus chinensis
GACGTCAACAATTCCAAACTTCCTATTACCTCTTATAATTCCACTGAATCAAAAATAGCTCAGAGGTGGAAAAAAAAAAGGATTGGAAATAGAACTGTTGGTTTGAAGAACCCAAAACCTCCATGCTGAGCAAAAATTGCGAAGAGAAAATGACCAAACCCCTCTAAAATCCTCTTGCATGTCTTCCAAGGTAGTTTCTTCACCATGACCGAGGCTCATTAATGCAATGACAGCCAACTCTCCCACCTAATTCTCCATGCCACCACCATCCAAATTTGGCGAGATCCATTTCAAACTTTGCATGCATTTTTATTTTTAGAGATGATGTCATCTAATCATCCTTCTAGCTCCCCATGTCTCCACCAAAACTGGTTGTTTAGAGCTTATTAAATTTAAAATCAAATCTAATAAATGCCTTAGAAATTGTCGCCACCGACTCACCACTTGTCATGCAACCCTTAGGTACCCCTTAGCTTAGTATTAGTTTAGGTTAGATTATCATTAGGTTAGAATTCAACCATTTTCCTAGGTACACATTATTTGTCTTAGGTTATTTCGAAATCCATAACCTTAAACATAACAACTTAGGTTAGGGTGTCACTTAAGAAATTTAGTAATAGGTAATAGGTAATAGGTAGGCCCTTATTACCTTAGCTTGGAATCCACATAGAATAGAACATTCCAACTATGGTTAAGGTATCCACCTTAATAGTCCCGAATTAGGCCCTTGTTCTTATTACGCCATTCAGTGTCTTAAAAATATTTATCAAGAAGGTCCAAGCTTACCGATTGCAGCAAGATGCAAAGAAAGGACACCAAAAGAAGGTGTTGGGCCCCTGAAATATTTACTAAGTACACAAAGGCACATGGGCACACAAGGCCTAAGTTGAAGATTGGGCGCACAAAAAGAAGGCGCGCAAGGCAGGGTTTTAGAAGGGCCATGTTACGCACCAACAGATAAGGTCTCAGGACTTAACCATATTTGGTGTATCAGTCAGGACATGAGAAAATTGTGACCCAACTATGCATAAGTGGATAAGGTGTCGTCCTAGTGACAAGTTAGCCTAGGAAGGAATATGCCCTGTGATGGAAGCTTCTAGAAGACCATCATGGGAAAAATTGGGGAGCTCAGGCCTAGAGGAGCATGCGCCCTTAGAGGACCACATTCAAACACTTGGCACCGGATCTGAGGCCACATAAGGATGAGTTGGCACTTAGGGTGCCTATAAATACAAGCACCCATAGAAGAAGAGGGATATAAAGAGATCAATAGAGAGTGGAGCTCTACATAAATATCACGAGAATTCATATTGGGTTGGGTAGATGAAATATGGGATAAGGATGTATGAAGAGCTTGGGTTATTGAATTTATTTTCTAGAGCTAAGTGATATGGATCTAGTTATGATGAATTAATTCAGTCTACCATGATGTGGTGTTTTGTAGTAAGTCTAATGAATGTAATGAGGTTACCAAGTTAATTGAATATGATCCTTCTATGTTAGGATTCATACATGATTCTTCAGAGTTCCTTTTCATGTATTTTTATAAGATGAATATGAATTCCTATGCATTTTCCTTTCTATTTTGATTCAGTTCTTTAAGTCTATTAAAGTATCTCTGTCTGTAATGAATGCAATGATCTAGATCCATTCTGAGCTATATGATGTTTGCATGTCTCATTCCCACTCACTTTTTATAAAGTTTGGATCATAGATGATTTTTTCCCACTCAACTCACATAAAAGAGAGACTCGGTGCCCGTGTGTGCCTCGGGTAAGCACCCGCTGGGTGATAGGCTGGTGTGCATGGGATTCCCTTGTTCTTTGGTGGGTGTAAAAATGACTACATCTTGGTTCCGTTGCTACATCTTGGTTACGTGAGTTTGAGGATTTATTCCCAAGTGGGTATCATGAACTCAAAGGACTTCACCATTCCTTGGGGGAAATGAGAATTAAGTTAAAGGAGGGTGTGCACCTAGTCCAAAAGAGACCATACTGAATGAATCCTAACCTGCATGTGAAGGTCAAGGAAGAAATAGATAATATGATAGTGTTGGGCATTATTGAAGTTGTTGAAGAGTCAGAATGGATAAGTCCAATGGTAATTAGCATCAAGAAGGACGGAAGGATAAGGATATGTGTTGATTATAGGGACTTGAATGTGGTATGTATCATTAATCCTTTCCTAACCCCATTTATTGAAGAAATCTTAGGAGTGGCAGTGTGCAAGTTCTATTCTTTCACAGATGGATTCTCGGGCTATCATCAGGTAAGGATCACAAAGGCAGACCAAAGGAAGATGACTTACGCCAATGAGTGGGGAATTTTTTCCTATACAATCATGCCTTTTGGGTTGAATAATTCACCTATTGTGTTCTTGCACATTGTGGTACAAGCTTTCCAAGACTTCATCCATAAATTCCTTCAAGTCATCCTGGATGATTGGATAGTATATGGGTTAGTGAAGGACCATTGTAACAACTTAAGGCTGATGTTTGAAAGATGTCAGTAGTTAAGGATATCCCTCAACATTGAGAAATGTGTCTTTGCTACCCAATTTGGAACATTATTGGGGCAGATCATATGTAAAGAGGGCCTACTAGTAGATCCCACAAAGGTTGTAGTAATTGTGGGATTGAGGGAGCCTACTAGTCAAAGCGCAGTGTGTGGATTTCTTAGGCATACAGGGTACTATAGAAAGTCCATCAAGGTATATGCCAAGATCATTGTGCCTTTAGAATACTTTCTTAGACATAAAAGTGCCTTTCATTGGAGAGATACACAGTAAAAGGCATTTGACACTTTGAAGGATAGGCTTCTCACTGCGCCCATCCTATGTTTCCCTTCTTGGGATAAGCCTTTTCATGTTCATGTGGATTCCTCAGGAACCACCATTGGAGTAGTACTTTCACATCCTAGTGAAGGTATTTTTAACCATATTTTTTGCTTTGCAAGTAGGAAATTAACACCAGCAGAATAGAATTACACTACGACTGAGCACGAGTTATTTTCAATGATCTACGCGCTTCATAAATTCACACATTATTTGTTGGCAAACCCTTTTATATTTTACACTAACCATATGACATTGAAAAACTTGGTGAAAAATCCCTTTATATAAGGGCGCATATGTTGGTGGGTACTATTATTACAAGAATTCGAGTTCATGGTGGTTGTCAAACCAGGAAAAAGTAATTTTGGGCCTGATCATTTGTCTCGGATTGATTTAGGGGAAGATGCGCAGAGCATTAAAGAGACTATGCTAGATGCACAACTGTTTAGGTTGCATCATGTGCCCTTAGATTTGGATGACATTGCAGTATTCCTTAAAATAGGTGTGGCACCAGATGGAATGAAGGCCTTAGAGAAGAAGAATTTGGCCATACACATCACGCCCAACATGATAATTAGTGGAGATCTATATAAAATGGATCATGATGAGGTTCTACACTGTTGTGTGCTAGAACATGAGCACATTGCAATTATGGAAGAGGTAAATGGTGGGATTACAGGAGGACAATATGTGGGAAATGCAACCGCGCAGAAGATTCTACTCATAGGGCTTTGGTGGGAGACCATTTATCAGGATTGCATTGATTTTTGCAAGGCTTGTGACCATTGCCAGTGCCTTGGCAAACATGTAAAAAGGGATGAAATGCTCTTGCAACCAATAGCTAGCACGGAACCATTTGACAAGTGGGCTGTCAACTTTGTCAGACCAATTTCACTAGCGGCACGAAGGACTAGTTCACGGTATATCCTCACTTGCTATGATTATTTGACAAGGTGGACAGAGGCACTGCCTACAAAGGATTGTACATCGGCTACTGCTACTAGATTTTTATGGGAAAACATAATCAGCAGGTATGTATGCCCATTTAGTTTGACAAGTGATAGAGGTATGTACTTCCTCAATGAGATGGTCAAGATTCTGTTGTTTAAATTCATGGTGGCCCATCACAAAACTACTCCCTATCACCCTCAAGCAAATGGAACTGCTGAGGCATTTAAGAAAATACTTAGCCACACATTGACTAAGATCTGTGATGTTGGTAGACATGATTGGAATGACAAATTATCATCCATTCTTTGGGCATATAGGATAACCTACAAGAGGTTGAATAACACCACACCATTTCAATTGGTGTTTGGTGTGAAGGCTGTCCTACCAGTTGAATTCATGTTACCCTCTATGTGTATATCGTGCACAGGAGGATTGGCTGATGAACAAGCACTGGAAGAAATAATTGACAAGTTAATGAAATTTGATGAGAGATGATCATTAGCCAGGTGGAGCCAGAAAACTGAGAAAGAAAAACAAAAGGCATGGCATGATTGCCACATTAAGAACATTAATTTTGAGGTTGGGCAGATGGTCTTACTATATGATTCTAAGTTTTTGCACCATCCTGGGAAGTTAAAATTCCATTGGTTGGTTCAATACATCATCTCGCATATCCTTGATTTGGGCACATGCCAGTTACAAGCACTAGATGGGATGATATTTCAAGGACACTTCAATTGGAGTAGGCTGAAGCCTTACTATGAATAAGTCTTCTTGGTTTTTGTAAATAAGGTAGTATTGTTAGTTAGTTTAGGATTTCTCTTAATGCATTTTATTTTCTTGTGTTTCCCTTTCTCGTTGATGTTTTGTGTTACACCTTTCACACCGGTGATCTCATTACTTTTTGAATGTTGTAACTATGTAGAGGACTATACATCATTTTAGTGTGGGGTGGAGTAAGGTGGAAGAAATTGAAGTGTGAAGCGCCAGGAAGGATTACATTGGAAATCTCGACTGGATGGCCCTGCGAAAGGTAGTGCATGAGAGGAAAGGTGAAAAAGGATGGTTGGTGTCAGGGTAAGGCTACATTGTAGATCCACGTACAAAATTGGAAGAAGCACAAACATAACATGAGGTAGGCAAGAGAAAAAATCATGACAGAAGAAGTGCCTACAGCACTGGTTACATGTGCACAAGAGTCTCATGTCAAGATGGATTGGTTGCATGCCAGAAGGTTGGGGAATTTTCTGCGCAAGGTTGGTTGCATGAGTTAAGGCGCTAAAGACAAGTTTCATTTGAAAAATATGCATTAAGTTTTAAAGTATGGTGGTAGGTGAAGTGGCATTTAATGATAAAAGTGGGAAAAACAATAAATATAAGGTTGGGCACTTCATTATTTACTTTATGATTACAAAGAGGAAGAGGTTTTGCGAACTAGGGTTTCCAGATTTGATTGGTGTGAAAAACATTTTTGGAAAATTTTAATTGTGAGCAACTAGTTTGGATATGCAAACCGAGAGGGAAGTAATTCACAGGTGTGGGAAGAGTTGTGGAGAAGCGTCGTCTTGTGAAAAGATATTCCAGTTTGGGTTTGACAACTAGGGCACAAATTAAAAAAAGTGTATTCTTTGCAGGTTGGAGATTTGAACTTAGAAAAGAACAAAGGGAACATAGCAGAGCGGGATAGAATCCTGACCAAGGTTGAAAATAATTTAGAAGTTATTGAGGCCCTAAGAGGTACAATCAAGAACCAGCTAAAGGAGCTATACCCACATATTACTAGAAGGATGGAAACACTTAAGGACGTGGGTAAGGAGTTGGAAAACATTTTTGACACTATGAACACTCAAGGAGATGGACTGAGTTTTGGGGAGATAAGTGCCCTAGTTGGTGACCTCTTCCAGAGAGTGCAGAATGAAGTCAATGCCTGGAACAAGTTAGAGGCCAACTTGTAAAAGGATTTTCCTAGCTTTTTGCAATAATTCCATCACTTCCCCATTCTTTCTTCTTTCCCAAATTCTTCACTCACTTATTCTTTTCCCATATATGCATGCTCAAACTATATTTCTTCTTCCTCAAAGCACTCCTCTAGGTCAGGTTCACCTAGCAAGTCTAGTAGCCTATCTTCTACCATGGCACTATCCCCAAAGGTAAGGTGCTTGATATTCTTCAATGATTTATCCATTAAGGGTTTTATACTCTGATACTAGAATGTTTGAATGAGATCAGCCACTAACTCTTTCCAATTCCTTGTCTAGCGGCGTGTCTCAATGTGAATGTAGCATGTGCGTGCACAACCTTGTAATGTAGAATATAGTTTGTGTACCCATAGGGATGGTGGTAAAGCCTCTGCACCTTCTCTCTAGACCCTCTCACAATCTTGGATATGGAAAGAGGCAGGTTCCTTACCATGATAATCTTTGATGGCAGTGGGCACGTTTCTTCTAGAGAACTAGAAAAAGAGGGAAATTCTCACCTCGCACCATTCCAAGAGGTTCTCCTAATGTGTTTTCCACCAACACACAACAATTACGAGTATAACGTAACTTAACATCCCTCTTCATTCATTTTCCTCCTTCCACTGAGATTCCATCTCTTGCAAAAATATCTCAGGGAAGGCTCTTCCTGAATACTTAGGTAGCTTATTTCTCCCTAGGTGCCAAATTATACGTGCCTTTGTAACCTTTATCATCAATGTTCTCAATTTCTGTATGATCAAATCATAGGTTCCATGTGCCCAGTTATCTCACGGTATATTGTTGGTGTCACTTACGAACTGAGCATCCTCAAACTAGATAACTCTCTATGTGGGATGAATTATCTCTAGATCCCTAATTAAGTGCACATATATTCTATCTAGGACCTCTTCTCCCAAAGGTTCAGTATAGGGTGTTGATTTCCCATTAGCCAAGGGTATGATGACCCGTTCCTCCTCATTTTCAAAGCTTATGTATCCCTTGTTGAACCGAAGATCCGCATTGTTCTTATAGCACCATGGGCACCTAAGTAGTGTTGGGAAATTTTTTGCCTCAGCAAGCACCAAGACTTTGAAGTCCCCAGTAAACTTAGCTCATTGAATAGTGATGACTGCATCCTTTAAGACACCAATGGGCATTACCTTCATTTTGTTTTCCATAGACAACACATTTAAAGATGGCTGTAATGCAGGTCTTCCCATCTGATGTCATGCATCCAAGCTGAGAACATTGACCTCCATGCTTGTGTCAATGAGGATATTACTAAGGAGCCATCCATCCACAGTTGCATCTAATGTGATCTCCTTATCATAGTCAAGGCTATGAGGGTTAATGTTTGCATGTAATACCTACCTCTTGCACTCTTCTCTAGCACGTAGTACCTTCTCTCTCAACCATGCTCCTATCTAGGTAATACTATTATCTTGCCTAAGCATTTTACATACTTCCTTGACCTCATCCGGGTCATCCTTTGGCACCTCAACCTTCCTTCTTTTCTCCTCCCTCCTGGACTGCTCCTTTAGACATTGGATTTATCCTTGTAAACTCTGGATGGCATCCATGGTCTCTTGATATACCTCCTTCTGATGAACAGGGTTTGGGTACTTCCCATGTACCACTTTTCCCCTTGATACCAGGTTCTTCTGGCTTGGCATTTACTTTGCACGCATAACCTCTGCTCTTGTTGTTACCATAATAGCTTCTAAGCCCACATCACGTGTCACCTATGGCATCCATTGTGTGTCAACCTTCTTAATTCCCTTTTCTTTCCGGTGCTACTGATTCATGTGCTCAAACAACTCAAGGCACTCCTCATACTTGTGCTTCTTCCTGCACCATGAGCACTGCAATAAGTCTGGGAACTCATGCTTGTAGTGGTCTATAGACCCAAAATTAAAACAGGTTCCATGTGGGAACTCACTTCTTCCTCCTCCATGATTACCATGACCACAAAATCCTCTACAAAATACCCTTTTGTGTGTGCCTCCACCTGCGCGCTCCTCATAATGGTGATCATCACCCTTAGAACCTTTTGCAAGGCTAGTTTGGCACACACCAAGATCAATGGCCTCATGGATCTAGTCAATAAGCCTACAATCCTTAGTATCATGGGTTGTAGAGGTGTAGATCTTACAGTATCAAGACACATTCTTTCACATTATGCACTGTAACAAGGGACATCTACTCACATCATGGTCCCCATGAAAAATCTCACAATCTACTGCTATGACATGTACTATCCTCATGGGGCAACTATCCTTGACATGCCCCTCTACTTCACAATCGATACACCATATACCACTACGAGTCTCATGGGCTGAGTTCACAGAAAAATTCTCCAGCTGTTTAGCCATAGTAGTGATTTGAGCTTCTAGGAATGGGCTAACACTAGTATCAATACTTCCAACAACTTTAGTACGTAGGGCAGCTTCCAATGCCTCACGTGGGTATATGAAAGTCTTATGAGATAAATCTCTTTTAAATGGAGTTATCAACCCTCCAAAAAACCATTGAGCATGTTGTGAAGGGTGAATTTCATATGATAATTTTGACAGGAGAGCCTTAAACCACACGTCATACTCCTGAACACTCTCTGTCATTCCCTGTTGAATCTCCCTTAGGGCATTGATGCTCTTCTATTCAAACTTAGGAATGTGTAATTCTACCAAGAAGGTATTCTTTAAATTAGTATAATCCACCACCATTTGATGAGGATCATATTTCCTATACCAGCTATGTGTGTTCCCTTGCAATGTTGTTGCAAACTAGCTTTCCTTCCACTCTGGGCTAGTGATCCATTTTGTGCACCATAGTAGCTCACACTTGTGAACATGTTCTATAGCGTATTTAATACCTCTATAATCTAGAAAATGTAAAGGCATCTCAATGAAGACTTGAGGAGGTGGCTGGGGCCCTTATCCTTCTGAGCCTGAGCCTTGGTTTCCTCCAATGTTTCCCTTGCCATTGGATCCACCAGATCCACTAGGTCCTATGCCTCTTGACCCACCAAACCCACTAGGTCCACTAGGTCTTGTTCCTCCTGATCCACTTGACCCACTAGGTCCTGTAGTGGCCATGTCAAGGGTCCCCAAAGTTCCACTGAACTACGCATCAATGGTCTATGATAATGCCCCACTACCAATAGTGTACCCCATGCCACTCCGAGATGTGAGACCGAAATCTTGTGTATCTACACTTTGCTTGAAAATTCCTCCTAACACTAGGATGGTATGTGCAGCCATAGAAGTCCCAAACAAGAAATTATATCTCCTGGGTGTATATCAGTCACTTCCACTAATACCTGCTAGGCTAACAATATTCTCCCCCTGATCTAGAAAACCAAGCGCTAGGGTTTGGTCACTAGGTGGGTTCATATTTGTGCCAACGACTCTTCTTTCTCCATGCAATTAAATCTCTTTAGAATCTAAAGGGGTTTCTTTTACATGTTTTCCAAGATGGGTAGCACAAACTACTTAGGTTCGACGTCCTCTGCGTGAACCTCGAATCCTTCCCGCAATGTCTGCCTCCATATATCCATCACACCTACAACCTTGCATTGTCTAGTAATCTCCCTTTCACACGCTCCACTATACTTGAGTCATCTCTCCCCTTTCTTTCTCAGTCACAATATCTGTCATCTTCCTCCACCCTATTTTCCTCACCCAGTGCTCAGAATGATTTAGCTAGCCATTGGAAATGCCTCTAAAATCAAGCTAACAATCAAGATCTTCATTGCTAGATGGATAACATGTAGAAATGATCCTCTGGGCTCCCACAGATACTCAAACTCAGAAAATTTTGAACAAGAATATGTGGAAATGGCGTACTCTAGAGTGTATCCAGATAGTACTCCTTTCCACCAATGATCCATAGCACAAGTCCACGTCATATCTACATCTTGCAGCCTCTGGTAATCTTCTTGGGTCCATGCGTGGGATCTATAATACCAGCTTAATCTAGACACATATGCCGAGAGCCATTCATATATTTCTACTTAGAATCAATAGAAAAAAAATTTATACAAATCATTATAGAGGTTCTCTTATACCCATCTACATGGATCAAACTCAGGTCCAGTGTTGAATCTCTGAGAAAACTCATCCTCTGTTCTTTTAAACCATGTTTCAACACTTTCCAAGGTTAAATGCTCTATCATCACTCATTACATAGGTCATGATGTATGTCATTTCCCCCTACAACTTTGAAAAGAGGTCCCAGAAAAGGAATTATTGTTACGAATCAGCAGCACCCCTGAATGCAAATCAGGTTTCTAAGTTGATGTTTCAGGCATCCAGTGTGATTGCACAACATTGAAACCTCTCTCCAAGTGTGGGACTTGTAAAATGAGAGAGGAATTTCTAGATTAGAGGCTGGTTCCTCAAACTCCTCTGATCAGATCTGTTATTTGCACAATTACAGAGGTTTGAATCCTAATCCTACTCTAAATTCCAAGGAGACAGAGATAGAAAGTGCAAAAATTGAAACTAAACTAATAGGTGATACACCAAAGGAGTGGTGAACACTTCTTGTTCATGCAAATTGACACAATTTCATGAAATGCAACATGAAATATCATACACCGGCTGCTAAGATGCAATTAGAGGTCTGAAATGAAACAAGACAATATAAACAAAGGACTGAAAATTGATCACAGAGTCTGCACTATCATTTTCACGGTCAAAATCCCTACATTTGCAACATCAAAGAGGCAGAAACCTATTACAATCATGAAGAAGGTCTGATACTTGCAAAAATCACTTGTTGAAGGTGAAAGAAGAAGCTTGCTATCCAAAAAAAATGTTCAACCTCAAAAAATGAGCCAAATCTGGCTTTTACAATGCATGGGTCGAGCCCAGGAGAGAGAAAACATGTAAAAAACATGGAAGCCATTCCCCATTGAATGAAAATGCATTAAAATAGCATGGGCATCCTTACAGACCCATGTCCTGACATTTTTGGCCATGCTGAAGAAGAATGTGACCTATTTTGCATTAAAACTGGTTGTTGAAATGTTATTTCTATTCATGACCACGTGCCAGAAGAATTTTTTGATTTTCTCTCTTCAAAATCCACCAAAATGCAAAATTTACCTTGGAATCTTGTAGATAATTTCACCATCTTTCCATTGATATAAAGAACGTGAAAAACTGAGCTCTGGATCGAAAGATATGGTGATTTGAATTTTTAGGGCAAAACAGGGCCAAATCGGGTCGCTTTGAATATGGTTTTGGCCTGGACACGTGGTGAGTTCTGATTGGCTACGGGCCCTCTAGGGGAAAATTTCCCACAAAAACTCCACCTAGCCATAACTTGAAAAATATGAGGAGTTAGGAGGAAAACTTTACCTTTCTAGAAAGCTGAGAGAGAGCTCTATCCAATTGTGCCATTTTTAGAAAGATTTGAGTGCCTAAAAATCAAAAATGGAGACTGAGGCACAAGAGAGGTAAGAACACAAGGAGTTAGCCACAAAAATGAGCAGGGGCACATTTTGGATAACAAGAACCAAGATGTAGTAATTTTTAAACCCACCAAAGAACAAATCCCATGCGCACCGGCCTATCACCCAGCAGGCGCTAGGCACTCACCCGAGGCATGCATGGACACCGAGTCTCTCTTTTATGTGAGTTGAGTGGGAAAACATCATCTATGATCCAAACTTTATAGAAATTAAGTGGGAATGAGACATGTGAACATCATAGAGCTCAGAACGGTTCTAGATCATTGCAGTCATTACAGACAGAGATACTTTAACAGACTTAAAGAACTGAATCAAAATAGAAAGGAAAATGCATAAGAATTCATATTCATCTTATAAACATACATGAAAATGAACTATGAAGAATCATGTATGAATCCAAACTAAGAAGGATCATATTCAATTAACTTGGTAACCTCATTACATTCATTAGACTTACTACAAAACACCACATCATGGAAGATCGGAGTCATGCATCATAAGTAGATCTATATCATTTAGCTCTCAAAAAGAAATTTAATAACCCAAGCCCTTGATACATCCTTATCCTATATTTCATCTACCCAACCCAATATGACTCCTCGCGGTATTTCTGCAGAGATCTGCTCTCTATTGATCTCTCTATATCCCTCTTCTTCTACGAGAGGGAAGTAATTCATGGGCGTGGGAAGAGTTATGGAGAAGCACTGTCTTGTGAAAATATATTCCAGTTATGGTTTGAAAACTAGGGCATGGATTAAAAAAAATAGTATTCTTCACAAGTTGGAGATTTGAACTTAGAAAAGAACAAAGGGAACAGAGTAGAGAGGGATAGAATCCCGGCTGAGGTTGAAAAGAAGTCAAAAACTATTGAGGCCCTAAGAGGTACAATCAAGAACAGGATAAAGGAGCTATACCCATAGATTACTAGAAGGATGGATGCACTTGAGGATGTGGGAAAGGAGTTGGAAAAAATTGTCCACACTATGAATGCTCAAGGAGATGGACTGAGTTTTGGGGAGGTAAGTACCCTAGTCGGTGACCTCTGCCAAAGAGCACAGAATGAATTCAATGCCTAGAACAAGTTGGAGGCCGACTTGTAAACAAATTTTCCTAGCTTGTTGCAATAATTCCATCACTTCCCCATTCTTTCTTATTTCCCAAATTCTTCATGCCCTTATTCTTTTTCCAAGGCATTAAGCCTATTGTAATTATTTCTTTGAAGAAGTGTTCCCATAGTTGGAGAACAGGTAAAGTGTGGGGTGATGTTGGGCCGCTGAAATATCAACTAAGTACACAAAGATGTATGGGCGCGCAAGGCCTAAGTTGAAGAGTGGGTGGGCAAGAAGAAGGTGCACAAGGCAGGGTTTTAGAAGGGCCATGCTATGCATTGGTAGACAAGGTCTCGAGACCTAGCCATATTTGGCATATTGGGTAGGACATGAGAAAATTGTGACCTGACTGTGCATGCAGAGTGGATAAGGTGTCATCCTGGTGACAGGTTGGCCTAGGAAGGAATATGCCCTAAGATGGAAGCTTCTAGAATACCATCATGAAAAAAAGTGGGGAGCTCAGTCCTAGAGGAGCATGTGCCCTTAGAAGACCACATTCAAACACTTGGCACCGGATCTGATGCCGAAGAAGGATGAGTTAGCACTTCAGGGTGCCTATAAATACAAACACCCGCAAAAGAAGACAAATATAGAGATATAAATAGAGATCAGAGCTCTACAGAAATACCGTGAGGAGTCATATTGGGTTAGGTAGATGAAATATAGGAGAAGGATATATCAAGGGCTTGGGTTATTAAATTTATTTTTGAGATCAAAATTATATGGATCTAGTTATGATGCATGACTTTGGACTACCATGATGTGGTGTTTTCTAGTAATTCTAATGAATGTAACGAGGTTACCAAGTTAATTGAATATGATCCTTCTTGGTTCGGATTCATACATGATTCTTCATAGTTCCTTTTCATGTATGTTTATAAGAGGAATATGAATTCCTATGCATTTTCCTTTCTATTTTGATTTAGTTCTTTAATTCTGTTGAACTATCTCTATCGGTAACAACTGTAATGATCTAGAGTCGTTCTAAGCTCTATGATTTTAGCATGTCTCATTCCCGCTCACTTTGTATAAATTTTGGATCATAGATAATGTTTTCCCACTCAACTCACATAAAAGAGAGACTCGATGCCCGTGCATGCCTCAGGTGAGTGCCCAGCGCCTGTTGGGTGATAGGATGACGTGCATGGGATTCCCTTGTTCTTTGGTGGGTGTAAAAGTGACTACAGAAGGTTCCTCATAATCTTAACCAAAAAAAGGCTTAGTCTACATTACTTTCTATTTCAGAATGCCAGGTTTTCCTAATGTTTAGGTACATTGCACATTGAACTATAGTCCACTACATATTCATAACAATGGAAATATTTTACCAAGGTTTTCACCATCCCATTTATATATGCTATAGTATAGGATAAACAACAATATATCCCATGTTACTACCTTCTTAGAACAATGAGAAGAATGACTTCATTTTCAAGTAAATAGCTTAAAATGCATAAGTGCAATAGCTACATATCAGTAATAATTTAAACTTTGCAAGGACAAGATATCCAACAGTCAAGAGACAATAAAGATGTAATAATACAACTCATAATGTATACGTTAGTAAAAAAATCAATTAGGAAATGAATTCAAAGTAATAGTTTGTCTTAGACATTACATACTTCCCTCCTAAAAAGAATCATTGTCTCGATGATTAACTTAGTCAATCAATTTGCATCAAGGACGAATCAAATTATTATACTTCCATTCATGTGTTCAAAAACAAAACTGGATTTTTCAAATTCCACAATCAGCATTAAAGTAACTTTCCATCTTTAAATAATGTAATATCTTCCCAAGACTGGTAGATTTATTAACATATCATGAATAAAATATTTAAATTTTATCATTCGACAAAATCTATTATGTTCAAAAAACTATGGAAAAGCATTTTTCATATCTTCAAGATTTTCCCAAGTGGCACTTTCTTCGTTAAACTGATCCCACTGGACCTTATATTGGCTTATTTCATGATTTCTTAAGTGCAACTAGTGATTTTACAGCAGTCAAATGGTCTTAACCATGATTATTCCTGAGTCTTGGACCTGCAAGGAATTCCAATTGAACACATGTGACAAATCTGAAACATATTTCTTAAGCAAAGAAATGTGGAAAACATCATGCATTCATGATAAAGCAAGAGGTAAAGCTAAATGATAAGCTACAAGGTTTATTACTTCAACAATTTCAAATGGTCCCACATAACGAGGTGATAACTTGGCAGCCTTGCCAAAATTTATATAACTCTTTTTTTGTTTAACCTGTAAAAAGACATTTTCACCAAGTTCAAAATTTTTATCAACCCGCTTTAAGTCATCATTACTCTTTTCTATCTACAGCTTCTTTCGAATGTTCACGAATCATTTTAACTTGTTATTCCATCTCCGTAAGGATTTTAGGTCCAATCACCTCTCTATCCTCAATTATGTCCTAACTAACATGGGTTTTACATTTCCTTCTGTATAATGCTTTGAAAGGTGCCATTTTCAGAGAGGCATGATATATGTTATTACAATCAAACTCAACTAATGGAAGGTACTCTTCCCATTTATATTGCTGATCCATACAATACATTCTTAACATGTCCTCTTAAACTTAATTAACTCTTTCAGTCTGTCCATCCATTTCTGGATGATATGTAGAACTGAAATTCAACTTAGTCCCTAGGGTTATATTAAGTGTTTGCAAAAATCTCGATGTCATTATTGGATCTCTATCCGATATGATCAATTCAGGTAATCCATCTAATCTGAAAATTTCATGCACGAATATTTTTGCTAAAACAGGTGAATCATCCTTAAGATTACGAGCAATAAAATGAGATACCTTTGTTACTTTATCAACAACCACAAGAATAACATCATGTTTATTTCTTGACATAGGCAACTCTTGTACAAAATCCATTCTTATCACTTGTCATTTATATTGTGGTATGTTGTGAGGATACAATAAACCAACTGGATGCAAATGTTCATATTTAACACGTTGACATTCTAAATAGTGTGTCACAAACTCAATCACATCCTTTTTCATCCCTTTCCAGAAATATTGTTGTTTTATATCAACACGCATCTTTTTAGTGCCAGGGTGTCCTGAAAAAGGTCAATTGTGAAATTCAGCTAATAATTTCTTTCTAAATCATTTGAAAAAGGTATGTATACCCTATTTTCAAACCACAAGATTCCTTCATTATCAAAGTGAAAACTGTTATATCTCCCATCATTTGGATCTGCAGCAAGTGATGTCTTTACTTGTTGAAAAAAAGAATCAGATTCCATAACACTTTTTACCTCATCTTTAAACTGAGTTCTCAATGTTATAAGAGTAGAAATATGTGTCCTATGACTTAGAGCATCTAATACTCTATTTTCTTTTCCTTTAATATAACTTATGTCAAAATCATACTGAGATAGAAATTCTAACCATCTTCATTGTCTTGCATTCAGATTTGGCTGAATAAAAATATACTTCAACCCAAGATGATCAGTTTTTAGTTCAAAAGTTTTACCAAGAAGATAATGTCTCCATACTTGAAGTGCATGAACAATGGCAGCAAGCTCTAGGTCATGTGGAGCATAATTCAGTTCATATAACTTGATTTTCCTAATTTCATAATCTATGACATGATCATTTTGCAACAGAATACCTCTGAGTACTTCCCCGGATGCATCTGTTACAACAGTAAAGTCTCCATTAGGATCGGGTATAGCCAAAATAGGTGCTAATGTTAACTAATCCTTCAGATTATTAAATGAAAATTTACATTTTTCATTCCATATAAATTTCTTATCCTTTTTTTTCAATGAATTTATTGGTGCAACAACTTTGGAAAAGTCTTTAACAAACTTCCTATAGTAACCAGCAAGACCCACAAATCTTATAAATTCATGTACATTCTTTGGTGCATGCCACTTAGTTATAGCTACAATCTTGGAGGTATCTACCGCTATTCTTTTCTTGCTTATAACATGACCCAAATAGTGCACTTCCGTGTCATATAAAGAACATTTAGACAACTTACCATACACCGTCTCTTTCTCAAGATTTCCAAAACTATCTTCAAATGCTCTTAATGTTCTTCAATGATTTTAGAGTATATGAGAATATCATCCAAGAATACAAGCACAAATTTGTCCAAGTATTCTTGAAAAGTATTATTCATTAAATTCATAAAATTGGTAGGTGCATTCATTAATCCAAAACGCAAAACTGTGAATTCATAATGCACATACCTAGTTCTAAAAGCTATTTTATGAATGTCTTCATCCTTTATTCTTAACTAATGATATCCAGATCGAAGATCTATTTTCGAATATATTGATGCACCATGCATCTGATCAAACAGATCATCAATTCTAGGAAGTGGATATTGGTTCTTAATTGTTGCTTTCTTTAACATCTTATAATTGATGCACAATCTAAGTGTTCCATCTTTCTTTTTCACAAAGATTACCAGTGCTGCCCAAGGTGAGACACTCAGTCTTATTAAACCCTTAGACAAAATTTCTTGCAAATTTTCTTTAATGTCTACCAATTCAATGGTATCCGTCCTATAAGGTGCCTTGGAAATTGGTTTGGTTCCCGGTTTGATCTCAATAGTGAAGTCAAATTCCAGTTTGGGTGGAAGACCCGGTAACTCTTCCAGGAACACATCACTGAAGTTTCATAACAATGGATATCTTTCCATGAAGTCACTACTTTTTTCTATTGTTTCCAAAAATTTAACTGCATATAAGGTGCAGCCTTTGTTTTTTGCCTTTTCAAGTTGCATAGCTGACAATTTCCTAACCGAAATCTCACGTTTTACACCTTGAATGTCTATTGTTTTTTATAGATCATCCAAACAACTAATATTTTTTTCAAAATAGTCAACCTTTGCCTTATGCTCAACTAGCCAATTAACACCTATGATTACATCATAAGATCCTAAAGGAGCAACATAAAGGTCAACCTCAATGGAAAAACTAGGCAAGTCGAAGACTACTCCAAAAATATACATACTAACTATGTGAACAACATTATTCCCATAATGTATAGCCCATGATTTATCCATTTTTCCATATTTTATTTTTAATTTTGATGTTAATTTAGTAGAAATAAAACATTTAATTGCTCCAGTATTGAAAAGAATAGTTATAGGTATGCCAAATAACTTACCTGGAACCTCTATGGGTGTGACTTACTTTTCAATTTGTTTGTCAGCTACTATAGCATGTATCTTGTGATGCTGATTACAGTCATCCTTCTTCAAAGGACATTGATTTATGTAATGATCCTTGCCACAATTGTAACAGCCTCCTACATGTCCCTTTTTAGGCTCAAATTTACTTACATCCTTAAACTTATCATTTTGACCTCCATAGGACTTATGTCTGTTATTATTGTTCTTGTCAAAGTTATTTCGTACATTAGTAGTAGGTTTACTCACTATTTTTTCTTTTTTTTTTCTCTTACAAACTTATTTTTCATACAAAACGTGTTCCATGGTCCCTTCTTAGGTGTAAGAGATGATGAAGAGTTTGGAATTTGCTTTCTAATTTCCTCCTTATGGGCAGAGATTGCTTTCAATTTATATTCCTTCCTAATGGATTTTTCAACTACCCCTTCCATAGTGGTTGGGATATGAACATCCACTTCACCACCTATAATGGGATTTAATCCCATGATAAATTTTTGTATCCTAAAATTCTCATTAGTTTGATATTGAGGTACATACTTAATAAGTTTAGTAAACCACTCCCAGTATTCTGTTATAATTAATTTTCCATGAGATAATTTCTAAAATTTAGTCATCTTCTGATCATAATAAATTTTTGGTAGCCATCATTGCCTAAAATAAATTTTAAATTGATCCCAAGTAATATTTGTTTCATCAATGTTTAACTCAGTCTTGTGGCTGTCCCACCAAGAAGATGTTTCATGGGAAAGTTGATATGCTCCCCATATTGCCTTAGTTTCTTCTGAGAAGTTCCTTCTTGCAAAGTACTTCTCCATTTCACTGATTCATTTCTCATCTCCATCTCCTTATGTGGTGCCATAAAACTTAGGTGGACTTATTATTTTTATATCATTAGTGAGTTCAGTTGTTAGCCTTTCCTTTTTATTTTCAGGATGATCAGGTGCATTAACTGTGTTATTGTTATCAACACCCAAATTTCCAACATTAGCATTATCCACATGAGGTGGTTGATTGTTATTACCATCATCTTCTTCCTCCTCCTCATTGTCCATTACTTGTTGTTCAAGTACAACCAAACGATCTCTTGTGTCCAATAGGGAAACAAGGATCTCATCAGGTTTTTTGGCAGTAGCTACTTCTCCACCAGGTGGTGGGTTGTTTGCAGCATTTCCTCTTCTTCTAACCATTTTTTGTTAACAAGAAAATTTAAGTTTTATCAAATTTAAGGACACAATAGGTCTAAGAGCTACAACCTTCAGCTCTGATACCAAGATGTAACATTCCCATTTTAAGACTTTATAAACAAGGGAAAAAAAGTTATATAATATATATATATATATATATACATATATAGTTATATATATATATATATATATATATAACGTTCTCTATTCTAAATAATCATAATTTAGAACACACATTTCATGCCAATCAATCTCATAACAGATAACCATATGTTGTTGTAAATGACTTGATGAACTATCGATCTCTCATGTTAACTCAATGTATTGTATACTAGGTATACTTGGTTCTCTTACCCTATTTTGGGTATTGAGTGTTCTGTTTAAGAGGCCTATCTAAATAGTTGCTACCAATATTCATCTGATATGTCACTTCTTAAACTAGGTGACATAGGACAATGCAACCAACAGCTTGCGATACTTTGGCCAAAGATTTTCACATACAGTTCATGATTACTATTCCTAGATGGCATACTCGTCAAATGGAATACATCCTTCACCCCACTCATTTGTTATCTAGAATGGTCTTCACTGACTCCTGTCAGTCCACTTGTTCAAGGTTTAACCCTAACCCAGGTTAGCAACATAGTTTGGTATAGGGAACCACTTGCGGTGACTAAGGGTACATAGACATACTCAATTGACCTAAGTTGATTGTATGTGTCTAGTTATCCTAAGTCATTGTGAGTTACCCCTTGTACTAATCATGTTCCTAACCTGACCTAGAGTATAACTAAGATCAATTCCAAGTTTATGTTGATCTAGATGATCCAATTCTGAAGGGTGTTGCAACATGTCAATTGTAACATTGTATCCTCGTGAAGACCCAAGTCTTCATGAAGGTACAGTTCTACAGTTGGCATGTGCCAACATCTGAAGGAATTACCCATCTCGATGTACATACCCAAGAAAGAAGTTAATTACTCAATTATTTTTCTTAATTAAGATTTAATTATAACAACCCGACTGAACCCTAATTTCTTTAGCCCTTAAGGTTGACATCTGCAGTTGAGTTGTTAATGTTTTGCAAAAACATCATGATTGCTTTTTAATCATCAACTTCTTACTTTAGGGTTCAGTTAATTAAAACAGAAACAACAAACAACAATAAGATTCACTTATTATACCCAAACCATTCTTATCCTGTTTAAGTTCCGAAATAGGTCCAAAATAAATGTATATATTTACCTTTCATTTTCTTTACACCTATGAAGGTATTGGTCAAGAGGAATTTCACCTTCCTCTTTCTTCTTATGAATTAGGGTTCATTGTACCATTTTACATTATTTCACACATCAAATTAATTTGCACTTTCATTAACATCTTTTAATAAACCATAGTGACTTAGTTAAAAGAACATCTATGCATGCCAACTTAATAAGTTGTGTTTCAATAAAGGAATTGTGTATCTAATTCCCTTCCATCTAACTTATTTAATTCAAATTGAAAATGATTCCAAATAGATAATAATATGAGAAAGTAAAGATATGATTACAAATTCCCTTCACAGAATGCACAAGGACAATGACACATCAAGTACGAGTAACTCTCAATATTTTTTCATTCATCTAAGTGAAATACACATTTTAAAAGTCCATTCATTTCAGACATCTTTCAATTCAAACAATATTATTTAGCCCAATTAAGAAATACAAATTTTCCTATTACAAATACATTTCAATAGTGAATCATAATTCCTCACAAAAGATCCAGTCTTTAGGTAACAAAGTAACATCATACAAGATATCGTCTTCCTTTATCACTTACAAATTCCATCTACAAAAATTTCTAGCATGGGTCAGTTCATTGAACTAAGCATGATAAGCACTAAGCATTAAAATGATGTGATTTCAACTAACTATTTCATAAAAAGAACTTTGCTTGTATGAAACAGTAAAGTAATACAGATAGATACATCATAAATAAATAACAATCTTAAAAGAAATAACAAAGTGATCAACCACATTAACATTTAGTAAAGATCATAATATAATCATCACTCTTCAGCCATTGATTTCATAAGAAATTATATCAGATAAGTAATATTTCATCCTAATTACCTATCTTATTCTTACTATAGACATTTATAGTTTATTCCTTGCTTCATTCAACCTAATTCCTAAGAAATCCACTTATTCTATTATTTACCAAAAATAGATTTATTCTACGAAGCAATGATCCATCATACTCAGCATTAGCATGTTCCATCATAAAACACCTACAGCGAAGCTAATTCAAACTTCAAGAATATTTTAGGATGAGCCATCAACATCTTAAAGTAAGAGATTCCTATTTAAGGTAGTACACCCTAATCCAAAACCCAAAATAAATCATAAGTTTTAGGTTAAGCCTCAATGGGTTAGAAATAGGGTATGTATAATTCATTTATTTTCATCAAACATTGGTCACACATTACCAAAAATAGACTCCAATCAACACAAGTCAAGGAGAAGAAGTAAAGGATTATCTCCCAACTACTCACTCTACAATCCCATTAAATAATACAACTAAATAGGATAGATCCTTAAACAAGAGTAATACAAGTGAGGAAAAAGATGAACAAAGAGAGAAACAACTTAGAACATCCCTCAGAGTTCAAAGATAACAGCATTGAATTCCACAACTCATATAAGAGAGAGAAAAACATATAATTCCCTTTATATTTTGAAGAAAACAGAAATGAATTCCTTAACTCAGAAAAGAGAGGAAAGGATGTCAACAATAAGGAAGAGATATAGTCTCATCATTCCATCCTTCAAAAGGAGAAACACAGTCGATATTCAAAGAGCACAGAAACAAATCCCTACCAAGCACCATCCTATTTCAATAATCATTACAACACAAAAATCATAATCGAAATTGAATTGATGTATATAGATATACAACAAAAACTAGCAAGTTAGGAACCGGAAAAAGAAAGTTTCCCATCAAATAATGAGAATAGTCTCGGTACTACAGAGGCTATCACTAGAATTGATTACACAAATACCTTCTATTAATACAATTTTTCAAAGCAACAAGAAAAATAACTGAATATTAAATTCCTTCCAATGTTAAAAGCATCCACTGAGAAGTTTTCTTATTTTCCAATCAGAGAGTGAAAGAGAACAGCGATGGAGTAAAACACCCCCATGAGATTCATATTTCTTTTCAAAAGACAATACATAAAAATGAAGATATCGAATGCAAGTTTGACTATCCCAACTTACCTTCAAGTTACCCCAGACTCCCTTCTTCACAGAAATCAAGGAACAACATATGAGTTTGGGAAGAGAGTTCCAGACTCTGAACCAATCTCAAGGAGAAACAACAAAAGTGACAAGACTCCAACCAGATGCTCAAAGTCGAGTCCAAAAGAGAAGAGAAAAATATAACGTCCCTTTCCAATTCCCTAAGGTAGACATGACCCATCTAATTAATAGTTTGACTTAGATATCTCAACTCTTCATAATCATAAAAACGTCAATTAAAGTGCAAGAAACTAGTAAATCCAACCAGATAAACTGATAAGGGTAACTCCTGAAGCATGAAACCTTACCTCTACAAGGACTTGGAAAACAATCGGTAAGTCTTTCCACAATGGTGACAGCAGAACTTAACAGCTTTACTTCCAATCATATTTATATCAAGGGATTTCATTCAGACCCCCAAGACCAATTGGGTCTTTGACAATTATTTTCAAACATAAGGTGAGAAAATGAAAATGAAATTATATAAATGTAAGCAGGATCTAAACATGCATGCTCATAATATCAAATAGAGGAGAATAAACCGAACGTAGCCTTTCTTAGCATTGATATCCATTAACTAATTCAGATCAGACCAACAGGATTTCACTCAATCAAATCATATCAAGCTTAGAAAAAGTAAGACTTGGTTACTATTATTTCCAACAAGATTGAATCCACAAAACTAAGATTCCTAATAACCATATCAGCAAGGATCAAATAGGAGTAACAAGAATCGAAAACAACTTCAAATAACTACAAAAGATGTCACTCATCTTACATTCTTCCAACAAAGGAAAACAAGTTTAACTTGAATATTTTTATCAAACAGTGCATTCCTCTAACCATGTTGCGCAATCCATAGAGGTATACCAGATTCAATAA
Source organism: Taxus chinensis (assembly GCA_019776745.2). Taxonomy (NCBI): domain Eukaryota; kingdom Viridiplantae; phylum Streptophyta; class Pinopsida; order Cupressales; family Taxaceae; genus Taxus; species Taxus chinensis. Next base: position 349,872,650 of record CM034151.1, read on the forward strand.
CATTCAATTCGCATAATGGTTAAAGCCAAATTTGTTCATTCTTCCAACAATGTAAAAAACCGAAATCATATCTCACCAAGTAGTAACCAAACATGTATAAATAGTGATAGAAAATACAAGCATAAATCAAAATATGCATCATATATAAAAACCCATTTATTTCCAAGAGCATATTTATTTTAATGAAGATGTTTCATAAAAATAAGAACAACTTAATGGGTAGATCCTATCATGCCTGATAGAGATTCTATTGATTTTCAGAAGATTTCCAGCCAAGCCTCCCACAATCTTTTCCTTTTTCCAAATGACATCAACAATTCCAAACTTCCTATTGCCTTTTATACTTCCACGGGATCAAAAATAGCTCAGAGGTGGCAAAAATAACAAAGGATTGGAAATAGAACTACTGGTTCTAAGAACCCAAAACCTCCATGCAGAGAAAAAATCGTGAAGAGAAAATGACCAAACAACCCCTCCAAAATCCACTTGCATGTCTTCCAAGGTGGTTTCTTCACCATGACCGAGGCTCATTAATGCAAGGAAAACCAACTCTCCTGCCTAATTCTCCACGCCACCACCATCTGAATTTGTCGAGCTCCATTTCAAACTTTGCATGCATTTTTAATTTTAGAGATGATGTCAGCTAAGCATCCTTCTAGCTCCCCATGTCTCCGCCAAAACTGGTTGTTCAGAGCTTATTAAATTCAAAATCAAATCTCATAAATTCCTTAGAAACCATCACCACCAACTCACCACTTGTCATGCAACCCTTAGGTACCCCTTAGCTTAGTATTAGTTTAGGTTATATTTTCATTAGGTTAGGATTCAACCATAGTCCTAGGTACACATTATTTTCCTTAGGTTATTTCCAAATCCATAACCTTAAACATAACAACTTAGGTTAGGGTGTCAATTAAGAAATTTAGTAATAGGTAATAGGTAATAGGTAGGCCCTTATTACCTTATCTTATAATCCACATAGAATAGAACATTCCAACTATGGTTAAGGTATCCACCTTAATAGTCCTGAATTAGGCCCTCATTCTTATTACGCCATTCAGCGTCTTAAAAATATTTATCAAGAAGGTCCAAGGTTACCGATTGCAGCAAGATGCAAAGCAAGGACACCAAAGTAAGGTTCCTCATAATCATAACCAAAACTAGGCTTAGTCCCCATTACCTTATATTTCAGAGTATCAGGTTATCAAAATGGTCATAAGATGAACTCAAGCATACCTTAGATCAATGGAATTGATCCAAGGTTTTTTTGTTAACATATGCTAAGTATGAAAACAACAATACAAGTTCAAACCTTTTAGAACACTGAGAAGAATGACTTCATTTTCAAGTAAATAGAATCACAGTAAAATGAATCTTTATACAGTAATAATTTATCCATTGCAAACATGATTTCCAACAGTCAAAATAATACACCTTCCTAAGACAAATCATATGTCTATGTTTGCAATGTCAAGAGGAAATGAAGTCAAAGTAGAATTTTTTCTAAGATGTTAGATTTTTGAGCATTTCCACAAACCTAGGCACCTAGAATCAGTACCTGTGTGCTTGTGGGCTCCCCTATCCCTTTCCAAGTGCCCCTTGTCTAGCATATTCCTCCATTTCTACAATTTTCTGAGCTCCAATGCAACAGTCAATGCTTCTGTTCTCTTCATTTTCTAGTTTTGTATACCTTTGGCAACCTTATGAATCAGTTAAGGCTACTTACTTTCTCTTTGCACTTAGGGTTTACATATTTATTGCTTAGTTTGCTTTGGTATATTTCTATGTTTCATTATTGCATTTATTTACTACTAATATAGCATCAAATTAGGTTTATGTAGTTACATTTTAGTTTAATCAATAGAAAATTGCTAGATTGGGGGAGGTACCCCATAATATGCCTATGTTGATTGCATTGTGTGACAGATGGCGTGTCGATCCATGTACATTTTTGTTTCCTACTAGTGAGATGGCAGTGACTCTGGAGGATGTGTATCAGATATTATGATTGTTAATTATAGGATAGAGGATACAGGTCATAAGTACAGTAGATGTTTAGAGGCAGATGAGGGAAGTGAGGTGGTATTTTATAGTACATGAGTACATATAGATACTCATATCAGTTTAGATGTTTTATTGAGATATAATGTTCCGTGGTTACACAAGTTTATTGCACTAATTCTAGTGTCAACAGTGGTAATAAAGGGTGGTGGATTTGGTATATTATATAAGATTCATTATATTTGTTTCCAGAAAGAGGAGTATGGGATGAGATATGCATGGGCGCAGTGTGTATTAGCTCACTTGTATAAAGACTTATATAGATTCACACAGGAGGATCATAGGGGTGGGCTAGGAGCCACAAATTTGTTACACATATAGGCATATGAGCACATTACGATATTTATTCCACTCATTGGACCACAACCTAAGTGGGCTAGACCCGAGATATTTATAGTGAGGTGGGTATGGACTCATAGCAGGAGGATGGACACAACCACTTATAGTTCGATGCTATATCGAATGGGTCTAGGGACCATCATATAGATGCCATATAGAGACTATGGTGGTTAGGTGGAAGATGGTGTAGTGTTACCATGTATTTGTCACACCATATGATTGGAGGAACAATTCACAAGAGTGACTGAGTTGTTCCAAGCGGAGCATGTATCTAGACAGTTTGGGATGGATTAAGATGTGCCCCAGAGCCATATGTATTAGTGAGATATATAAGAGAGGAGAGGTTTCCAGGAGAAAGTTTGGGCCCTATAGGATCACATATAATGTATTTTAGTCTAGATGAGAGATGCGGCCATAGAGCTGATATAGGTTGATGATGCGGGGTGTAATCAGGCGTTTAGTGAGTGGTGGGTAGCACACTGATGGGTGTTACTATTTAAAGTTGTTGTAGATGTATCAGGTGAGCTAGATGTAGGGGGAGTAGAGGGGCAGGAACCTACCCCAAATGGATATGGCCTAGCAGCAGCACTAGTAGAGTGTAAGTATTGTTTATTGTAATTTGTTATTTATTTCATAGTGATTGGATATTGTAAGTGTGTGTAGTAACTAATATGTTGTTGTATGGTTGTAAGTGATTTTTATTGGTCATTGATTATGGATTAATCGATAGGCATGTCTCTAGATGTGCTCATGGGAGGAGATATGTTAGAGCGTCTTGATGTTATTGTGGGTGAGCATGCCCATTTGTTTGATTTGGTGGCTATAGTGAAAACCAAATGTATCGTGTTATTGAGCAAGTGCGACGAGGCTCATGTAGAGGTAGAGTGAGTGAGATAGGTTGTAGGTGGAGGAGGCATAACTTAAGATATTTTTGCATGATATGTGGAGTTACAGAATCGATACAGAGTTAGCTAGAGAGACATAGAGGTCGAGATAGATGAAAAAGAGTAAGTGGTGAAGCATCTAGTGCTAGAGCTCCTACGATTGTAGATAACAATATTGACGATGGTGTGATGATTTATTAATGCATTAAGGGGGGCTTTCCCCCCATCAATTTTATTTTGAAAATTATGATTTTTGGAGGATATATGTATGGACTTGTGTTAATATGTATATATTTGATTGTTGATGTGCATTTGTTGTAATATTGTGATGATGATGAAATGTTTTTGGTATTTGTCTTTGATAGATTACATATGCATTGTGAATATGACTAATTATATGGATATTTGTTGGTAGATTAAATGTATCTATGATGTGGAAAAAGAAACTAAGTAAATAAAGTAAATGAATAATTTGTATGGATAGGAATGTATGGAATAACATGTAATACATATAAATGTATGGATGTGATGTAGTATAGTAGATAAATTTAGGTAGTGATAATGATGTGTTGATAATGGAGTAAGGATGAGATGTAAGAGAATGTTCGTAGATGTGTGTGGTGAGAATGAAAGGGAGGAAGAAGAGTCCATTTCCCCCCAGTGTGAGAATGAGGTTCATTTATAAATACCACCTCAGAAGTCAAGAATGAACCATAGGACACGAGTTCATCATCGAGAAATGGGTTGGTCACGTGCAAGAACGAGATACTAGGAAAAAGATCTGACATGAAGAAAAATGCATGAGTTACGAAAGGAGAGGTTTCATGGATGTAGTATTCCCTCAAAAGTCGAGTGTGAATCATAGCATGAGAGTGTGTCATAGAGTAATGAAATGAAAATCAGATTTCATCTACCATAGATTAATATGCCTGCAAGGCATAAATGGAGCATGTGAAGCAAGCAACAGTGTGAGAATAAGTGCCAAATTGGAGGGTAGATGGAATGAGACCAAGAATATAAGGTGTGATGGGAGGGAGTGTGAAAGCAAGAATTTTAGGTTGCCAATGAGGTAGTGTAGAAATTTGTGAAGAGTGATATGATGAAACCATATAGGACTTGAATGGAGGAACACATATAGATGATGACCTTAGGGGGTGGATGGGTGAAAACTTTAGATGGAGGTGAAGGAGACAAGTGAAGAATGGTGGAAGCATGCTTATGTGGGATAGGAGAAAGAGAACGATCATGAGAGGGAAAGTGGAAAGCAATGACACCTGATTGTCTTCTAATTTTTGCAAGCAGATCATGGAGATCATAACAATCATTATCACGACAGCCATTGATGCGGTGGAAATTGTAGAAAGGGCCTGTGTCACATTGGCATTGTAAGTGATGGTGTGGATGATGCTTAGTAGAAGGTAAGTGAATTAATTTTTTGTTAAGTAAAACACATGCAATACATCATGAAGTTTTGCATTATGTGGTAATTGTCAATGGTTTGCGAGTAGGAGGTGGAGAAGAATTAGGTGGATTCCGACATGGTAGAGGAGAAGAATGATGCTTACGCGGAGGAGGAGATGGTGAACTTGGAGGAAGCTTAATGGATGGAAGAGGAGAAAAAGTAGTAGAAAAAGAATTAGTAGAAGAAGTAGAAGGGGGTGATATAACATGTGCAACAATTAAATATTTTTCTATATCAATAAATTTGTAGCATTAAGAGAGTAAAAGATTCACATGTATCATATAATAGTTTCTATTTCAATACAATGAATTAAGCCACGACAAAAAGATAGATTTCTTTTCTAAATCAATGGGATAAAATAATAACTACTGCATACAAGAGTTAAAGTGTAGAATGTAATATATAATTGGTTCTTTCTTTCCTTGATGCAATGAAGGAAAGCATTCATATGTGACTTTAGGTCCATTGTTAGACATGCATTGCCTAAGAAAATCATCCTCCATCTAATAATAAGTACTAATTGATCCATAAGGAAAATGAGTGTACCATTGGAGATCATGATCAACAAGACTATGATGAAATTCTTTGAGAAATAAGTGATAATTAGAATGAGTAGACATAGTGGAAGGATAATGCTTGAGATGTAAATAAGGATTTCCAGTGCCATCGAAACATAAGAAATTAGGAATGATGAATTCTTTTGGGAAATCAAAATTATGAATCTTTTTAGGAATAGGATTTTCGTGCAAAGAATTATTATCAATAGAAGCATAGTATGCTTTAATTTCAAGATTACTTGATTGTATGAACACGCATGATATCATTCAAAGTTCCAACAGCATGTATATAAGAGATAAAATATCATGTGAAGGAATGGTAGGTGAAGTGGAAGGAGGAAAATTGAGAGGTTGTATCTTGCCATTATAGAGTGATCATGGGAATGTGAGATTAGAATCATCATGGATGTCAAAAGGAGGGAAGGAGGTGGAAGAGGAATAGAGGTGGAGGATCTATTGGAAGGACTCAGAAGAATAAGAGGTGTACTAGTGAGTAGGAGTAGAATCATCGATTAACAACATGGGAAAGATGCTGGAAGAGGAGGAGAGATAACATGGAAGATCTAGGGGAATAGGAGTGGATTTTGAAGATATGAGAAGAGGTGTACTAGTGGTAGGATTTGAATCATCGCGAGTAACAACTTTAGAAAGATAAGAAAGAGGAGGAAGAAATTCACATTCAACAAGATTTAAGAGAAGTAACATAATCACTAACATGTTCATGATCGGAAACATAATCAACATCACTCTCAGACATATTTTCACATGCAAGTACTTCATCAAGCCTATCATGAGCAAATAAATAAGTGGTAGGAGTACTAATATCATATTTATCATGGAATTCAGTAGAAGCACTATCAGAAGTAGGAAGAGTAGGAGATACAACTTTTCATTCATCTTGACTACTAGTAGGAATAACATCATGCACATGTAAAGTTTCAACATTAGAAGTGGAAATTATCGGTAGCATCTACATTGTCAAAACAAGAACATGACCAAACAAAGAATCTATAATATTATTATCATGTGCTATAATAGGAGTAGAAGAAGTTACAACAACATAGGTGATTATGGGTGAACAAGGAAAACATGAAGTAAAGTTTTGATATGGTGAGACTATGCAAATGTTAGGGTTGTGAAAGGTAGTAGGAAGGGAATTTTGGAAAGCATGAAGTTGTCGGATGAATGGATAGTATCACATTGAGGGTTTCAATATAGGTCATTAAATGCATCTTGGGCAGCAACATCGATCAAAGATAGGGTTCAAACATGTATTGGCCATATGGTGCTTAGGAGATGAGGACCTCTTGCTTAGCCATGGGGGTTTTTTGGGGATCCTAGGGTAATAAGTTTGAAGAAAAGTGGGTTCACCAAATGATTTAATAAATTTATGAATTAAATCTAATTGCAGATTAACATATATGATGAAAAACAATAGATATACAAATTTTAAGGACTCAAACAATGCAACACTATAAGCAATTGAGAGAGGTAAATGACTTAGCTAAATCCTGCATAATATGGAATTGATCTGGGTGGTGTGAAGTGTTGAATAGGGATGGAACTATTTTGTAAATGATCTTCTCTAAAATCAAGAATCCAAGAATAATTCTAGACACGGACGCCTGGGGCTAGACAAGGGCACCTAGCTGCTGGTAAATGTTCCTAGGTGTCGATGATTACGCAGAAGGTCGGAATTAGATTTTTCTTGTGTCGTTAGGGTTTCTCTATCACTTCATATTGATCACATGATATTCACACTTAGATCACCAAAGGTACCTATAACCTGCAACATAAACCCTAGCTACCTGCACAAGCTCACAAACACATCAAATTGGAATAAAAATGCAATATGTGAATTTGGAATGACCCTAATGGTCACCCAATGAGTGAACTTATGACCGAGCGCTACACTACATTCCACACTCCATGTCATTCTTTGTGATTGTGTGTGTAATAGTTTACTTAGGCTGCCCTCACACCAATGAAACTAAGATAGTGGGCTAAGGCTAGATAAAATGCATATGAATGATATTGAATTCAGCACTTCCCCTTCCTATGGAGTGTATGTAGCCAAAAAAATGTAGTCCCTTTTAATGGTAGTGTTAATATGTAGATTAGATTAGCTCCTTAGAATTTCCAACCAATATAATAGAGTGTATGTTATGTATATATATGGATCTCTTGTTTGAATTTTGACACTAGTGACTTGACATACCAACTATGACCTCAAGATAAACATAATAAAACTAAAAAGGCTAACCATAAATGTCAAAAATGTAAACAAGAATGAAGAGGATAGAAAGTGCCCAAAATGGACAGGAGTGTCGAGGCGCTAGTGTCTAGAATGGGCGCTGGTGTCCTGTGATAAATGATGACATAGATGTGAAAAGACAGAAAAATAGAGATCCCTATGACCTGACCAGAATTGGGTGCATAAATGAAATATGTGAGAGAAAAAGACAATAGAAACAAACCAAAACAAGTGGATGGACAAGGGAGTGTGTCACCAGTGAATATTTTTCTCGCTTAAGATCCATGCATTCAACAACATACTTTATGGAATAGTAATATAGTAATATGTGCATGATTTTGTGTCTACACCATGAGATACGATCTCCACTATTTGACTATATGAATAATAACCATCACTTCCTTCTCATAGGTTACATTTTTAGGCTCTTACCTTTGAGTTGATGACTCTCAAATTAAATGAGATGACCCTCTTGTATAAATACTACTCCTATGACACACTCTAAAGCATCACATTCAGTAATAAAGGTTTTGGATAAATTTTGTGTAGCCATAACTATAATGGTACACATGGCCTTCTCTAATGATTCAAATTTTTGTGTTTCTCCCTCATTTCAATAAAAAGAGTTTTTCTTCAATAACATAGTGAGTGGTGTGGCAATTCTACCATAATTCTTCACAAATTTGTGATAATAAACCGTAAGCCCTGAAAAATCCCTAAGGTTTTTGCAGGTTTTAGGAATCTACCAATCCACCATGGCTTAGATCTTATCAGGGGCTTGTATATTATGATGATCCACTATTAATCATTCATGAGACATGATATGACCCAAGTATTCTACCTCCATAAATCCTAAAAGACACAACTTGAAAAACTTTTTCATAAAGGTGTTGTTATTTAAGAGTGTTTAGATACCTTATTGACATGTGATGTAAGTGTTTCTTCCATGTTTTATTGTATATTAAGATATAATCCAATAATACTAGGAAAAAGTTTCACAAAAGTGGCTGAAAGATTGAATTCATCAAACTCTAAAATAGTAGAGGGTGCATTTGTAATGCCAAAATGCATTACTAAAAATTCATAGTGGCCCTCAAATGTGTCCTAAATGTTTGTTTTATGAATATATTCATCACCAATTCTGGATTTGATCATATCCTGATCAAATATATAATTTTTATAAAATAAACAACACCATGTAACTCATCTAAGAAATATCCTCAATAATATGAACAAGAAAACTTATATTTCACCATGTATTTGTTGAGGCTCTTTGTAGTTTAGACATATATGTCTAACCATCATCCTTATTTCTGTACCATCACAACTGAGAGAAGAGAAAGCAACTCTAACTATGGAAAATAATACCTGGTTCCAACGTCTCCCATGTACCATCTTTTCAATCTAATTCTTTTGTAGATAAGGGTACCGATAAGGTTGAATATTGGGTGGTTAGCTTCTCTGGTAGCTAGATTGAGTAACATTATCATGATCATCGTTTGGGAGATAGCCCTTTTCACATATCCCTAAAAGTGGATGAGTAATCTTATGAATAATTTCTTATAGATATGATGGTATAAGACATTTTGATGGTTACAGCTTCTAGTGAAAATAGTTGTGCTACATACCCATCTGCACCCTTCTTAAGCATCTTCTGCATTTGATAAGAAACTCACCATCTAATGGAACCTTTTCATTTATCCCACATAACTCATAAGTCCCCCCTTTAGAATAGAACCATCATGAACAAATCTATGAAAGTTCATCGTCAATGGTTCCCAAGGTAGTAATCCATTGGATCCCTTACACACTTGTATGTGCCTCCCATTGATATGTCATACATGTGGGGATATTTAGTAGGTAATCACTCATAGATGGACCAATTAGATCTTATAACGGAACTTTCCTAAATAGTTAAATTTTACCTCCATCTTTCCACCATGACATGAATATTTTTGTTCTGGATAAATAAAACAATTTAAACATAAGATCAAATTATGATTGATGTAGTTGTGATTACTTCCACAGTCAATCAATATTGTCACCCTTTATTTGCTTCACGAAATTGGCAACCTGTTAAGATTTTATGAGGTGTTAATACCTAAAATTACATAACAAGAGATATTTGGTTGAGCTTATTTCAGCCTTAATCTGTAGCTACCTCTTTCTTTTTAATAAATTATTCTCTCCTCATCTTCTTCCTCATTAAGGCCCTTTAATGTAGAACAATTTCTTCTTAGGGACATTTTTGTCCCTTGCTCAACTTTCTATCATAACTATAACATAGACATTTTTCTCACTTCTCTTCATTTTTTTGAGGATAGTTAAACATGGTGGTTGGGGAAGTGAAAATGGTATTAGAATCATACTGTTCCTTGTGAATAGTGAGACCCCAACGTTTCACCAAAACATCTTTCCTCTGCAATCAATGAGTAAATTATCATGGATTTTGAAATCGAACCGAGATTAAGAAGGTGAACAAAAAGTTGGATGTTAAGCTTGAGTCCACCAAAGAAAAAATAATTTAGATGATCCTTTTATATATCATCCACACATAAAGATATATTTTGGAATTGCTAGATATAATCCTTGATTGTCCCTATTTTTTTGTAGCTTTGGATTTATTTTGACTAAAATAGTTCTCTAGAGCACTATTATTATAGTGTGTGTAGAGATCCTATCAATGAACATAGAGCATGTAATAGGTAAGACCCTTATTTTTATTTTGATCTCACACATCCATCTATACCAAGTTAATTATTCTATTTTTAGATATAATGATTCCATTACCACCTTCTATCCACTATGGGACTTGGTGTAGATCAGAAAATTACTTCAATTTTGTTGATCTAGGTGGTTAGGATCATTCCCATTAAACTTGTGCTATTTCCTACTTTAGGAGTCATGTTATGCTATTGGTTGGAAGATCCACTATTGGGTTGTGTAGAGGATCCATCTTGGTTAGTGTGATTTGAATATGAGTGTGCACTACTCTGAGGAACCCATGTGACTTGAATGGTAATTCATGCCCATATCTTCACGAATGAGCTAGTGGGCATCAACTCATTCTCACAATGATTTGAAATTCACCTTCATTTCAACCCTTCACTGATTCAAAATATTCACTCTTCATTGAGTGAAGATCACGGTTGAGGCCACCCTTTAATGTTTTAAGATCATGGTTGAGGCCACCCTTACAATGCTTGAAGATCATGGGTGGAGGTCACCCTTACCATTACTTAAAAATCATGGGTGAGGTCACCCTTTAGTGCTTAAAGATTGTGCTTGAGGACATCCTTATTCACCATAGTAACTACTTCCGATACCCCAGAAGCTAAAGATTCCAGAATCATATATCTTCCTTATTTGGGGTCATTCCTAGAGTGAAATGACCCTTCCCTTGAGCCTCTAGTTGATTTGTCACCCTATCATGATGTAGGGTTTGGGTCTTTCAGGATACAAGGATCAAGGTAGGAATTTAGGGTTTAGAGTATTATAAATGGTTCTTAGCCATGAATAGAAAAAAACAAAAAGAATAAAACCTCAGATAATTTCTCGTAAGCTTTCCTAAAATATACAGAAAATTAGAAAAATATCCCAGAAAAATGTAGCCTATGGAGAAAATTAACGAAAAACCATTAAAATGGACATATAACTTATGCAAAATAGAGTCAAAAGATCTTGAAATTTGGAGAGATACCTTACAAGGCTTAGTTTTGCCACTTCAATTTTAAAAATTGACATAAAAAATTTCACTACCATTTTGCGAAATACCTAGCTAAATCTTCAAAATTATGAGTTTTGACCTAATTTTAGCCCAAATTGAAGTTATGATACCACTCGTAATAAAATTACTTAGATAGATATGAATATTAGACAGCAATAGAATACATAAGATATAGAAGAAATATTGTAATGATCACAATATGTAACTAGAATGACTTAGCCACTTTGAGGGGGAAACCTCTGAACCATACTAATGACAGGTTCAAGTGCTCAGCACGATGATAATCATGCACTAGTCTAATAACTCCTATATATATCACTTCTATGTTATGCAAAACACCTAAGACTGACCTACGAATACATATGAAAACATAAATAATTGTGATATCACATGATAAGAGATTATGTGAGCAACAAGTCGGCAATACATATCCCAATATATGACATAGGATTAAGGGCGTAGCATATTACCCAACCATATTGACAGTTTTTGAGAGAAATGAGATTCCTACATCTAGTACTTACATAGTAGTCTCTGCAATAGATTAAGGATTATACATAATCAATTCCTGATATTCTGAAGAAGAGAAATAACAAGGAGGGAACTAACCTTGCCTTAAATATTGTAAATTTTTCTTGAGTTCAACAGTTATTTTATAAAGCCAGCCAGAGATCGAACATGAATAGTTCAAAATAAATCTGATAGATCTAGGTCCGAAGAGGGAGAAACTTGAGCCAAGTTCAATTTTTAATAAGAGCATCATATGAAAGAATTCTTATGAAGCTTGTCTCCATCATTGTCATCTCCATGTTAGCTTCTATTGGAAGATTAAGGTGCACATTCATACAAGGTCATTAAATTTTTGATAAGTATGTCGTTAAGATTTTAGTATATTTGTTCAGGAAATTTGTCAAGGTGTAAAATTTTGAACTAAGTGTATTATGATATGGTTGGAAAATTTATATTTAAAAAAAAACAACAGTTCAAATGCCTAGGACAACGAAGCTCCCTCCTGCATTTGAATGGGATGAGGTTCCCTTATTCAACAAACACACAAGAACAAATAACTATAGACAAATATACAAACTAGTCAATCCTAGTTTGAATGCCACGGATTTGATGTTGAAAATGTCTATAGTCCAAGAATAAGTTCATCAATACATAGATGACAAGGAATTTAAGAATCTTATTAGAGGAAACAATAGCTTTTGAACAAGAAAGACTAGGCTAGATAGGAAATATGTCTGAGTTCAAATTTTCAGCCTATGTGATAACACAAGTGTTCTCCTTGGTTACCCAAGATCACTCACTATTGAAATGGAGGGAAAAAGTAGTGAAGCCAAACACTTTCAGACATATTAGATTGCATATTACATAGTGCACATGAGTAATTCTTGCATGAGGTATTTCAAGAATCACAATTATGAATTTGCATGCATACTCAAATAACTCATATGACATAGATATTTCAAACACAAAAGTAGCTTTCCACTAGGATTCAATGAATTGAACATCAAAGTTTCTTATTTGAATATATCATGGGAAAGACATACACAGATGTAAAGGACCTAGAATCTTGAAGACAAACAAGAGATAAGAAGGAAGGTTCCTCTACCTATCTAATCTAATGCTAACACTACATATATGTTAACCTACACTAACACATCCAAGGGACTGGGGGGAGAGAGAGATGTAGAAACTAAATCCTAAGCTAAACCTTTTCAGTGATAACACTAGAAGAGAGGGTTGATCAATAGCCACAAGAGCGGTTAGAAACTGAAGTTTTTTCAGTTTCCCTTTCTTTTAATTAAGACATTGTCACTTAGATCAAAAGTATTACATATTTTACCATTGGCATTACATTTACAAATTACATTTTATCAATAATGGAAGCCTACACTTTGAAATATATTACATTAACGTACTAGAGAAGGGCCTATGGAAAGGTACATGAATGTGATAAACACTTGCATAGGGTAGAGAGTATCCAAATTGACAAAATTCTATCACTTTGAGGATGCACAGATTTTTGAATTTCATGGTAGAAGCTCCAGTGATCTCCATTGAATAGTGCCAAATTTGTTGTCTGGTATTTATCCATATGCTTAAGCACCATCCTGGCATGGTATCATTATAACAAAAGAGGGGTCCATTTTAAAAGGCATGAGTTCCATACTTACAGAAAATGGGGAGGAAAAAGAAGAGAGAATGAGACTAATCTCCTCCATTTTCTCTTTGAGACTGCAGCTTCAGGTTTGAAAAACTCAATTACCATTGATAAGTGCAGATAGGTATGGGCACCTGAAATGGCTCCAATCTCACGTCATCATATTAACATGTGGAGGAAGATGGTACTAAAACTTCATTAAATCAGATTGGTGGAGTGGTTGGGTGTTTAATTTCAAGTTAGTCACATCTCTTGTGTGAAATCCATAGACTTCAGATGATTTCATGGTTTCCCATGGATTTTTATTTTATTTTTTTGTTACACAGAAAATCTCTTATTATGTGGCTTTTGTAACATTCTGTAGATTGAGAAACCCGTGAGATAATAACTCCCACACATCCATGAAACTCTTACCTTCCTATTTCGCGGAGTCTCTTTACTTCACTGTATTTTAAATTTCTCACAGCTATTCCTTGTTGTGCATCTCTGAAAACTTACGCACTTAGTTATTTCACACTCCCACTATGTCATGGATGTATTTTTCTTCGTTGCATGACATTTTTTGAGTAGACAAAGTATGATACTTAGCATAAGGCACACATAAGGTTCATGCATGGGGATAGGGTGCATTCAAAGGTGTAGGAGGATAGGCAAGGAAACATGCATGAAAGACAAGGACGGATTCGGGACTTAGCCATTTTTAGGATTACGGGCTATTTTTGGAGATAGCGTGAAGAGCACACAAACTGGATAAAGACTTGCACGACACGCATAGGATATTTTTTGAAGAGAATCTACTAAGTGCTTTGCATGGGTTTGAGTTAATAATAGAATTATTAGTGCCGGTTAACCAGAAAAGATCTATTATTAGCGCACTTGCATGTGTGTCTATTATTGTAAAGACGCATGGATATTTTTAGCATGCGACCCATTTTTGAAATTATGTAAGCAGTGAAGGGCAAGCCCCCACCCTTATAAATATGTAGTAAATTACGTAGTAATAAAAAAAAAGGAGGAATAGGATATATGAGATATATACAGAGATAAGTCATGCTGCCAAATTTGCTGACGCGCATGAACTTATGGTACTACTTATTGTAATGAAGCTTCTGTATATTTACTGTGGTTGAATACAATGGAGTGTATTGAATGAATCTAAGGTGTTAAGTTTTGTGTGTATCTGAATCTAGATATTGCATGGTATCACAGGTCATTATGGCTAGTACTTAAATCCATGTTCTCCTTAGTATAGGTCTGGAGTATGCTTGTAGAATGATTGTTACTATTAATAAGACTGAATATATGCATCTTAACTCTTCATTTGCTAACATCTGTACAAGCATTAACCTGAAGAGGGACCTAGATACCTTTATACGCTTTGGGTGAGCACTATTCTAGGCTGAGTGATGTGTCAAGTATGTCTGGGTCTTATTGGATTTTCTCACTAAATTCTAGGCTACATCACCGTTAAATTTTTTGCACAACCTAACATGACCAGATATGAATTTCTCTTCATTGTCTCACGATGAAGACATATCATTTGACCCTAACAAGTGTTGAGGAGTGGATACAAGATCTATGAAGAATAATACGCATGGAGGTTGTCATCAACCAAATCTGAGTTTAAGCACACGTTGGGTGCAAAAAGAATTTGTATGACAGTTTGTAAGAGGCTTCTTCATTATTCCTCTTAGAAATGTATGAGCCTTTGGATGCAATACACCATCTAAATAGTAATTGTAGGTATCTTCCAATAAATTTCTAGATGTCATGGAATAATCTCTAGCCCATGATGCATTCTGATTATGGACACTGACAATGTCCATAATTGGTTTTTGGTTTTCTGACTGGATGTACCATCTATGGAGTAATCGAACTGCCACTCTATTCTTATCAGAGGTAAAATAATTCAATTTTTTCTGGTACATCCTACAACTATACTTCCCAATAAAAATGCACCCTTGAACCTATCTAAGAATCTTAAATGGTGACTTTTCCTCAACACGCTTCTGAATACAAATCGTATGGCTGTTTTAAACCCCACCAATGTGGATTGGATGGCAAGTTTGGTACTATGATGGAAAAACTCAGCGAGTCTACTAAAGGTATAGAGAAGAAATGTCCTTAATGTAATGAGGCCCATGAGTGGACACTAGAAAAGTAGCGAGATGTTTTATATGCGAATGGCATTACGGGTGGAGCTATTACTGGCTCACCCTTAGCAAGGATTTGGAGCTCACGCATAAGTCATAGAAACTGGTGCATAGGAATATCCCTCATTCTAATCTAATTCATGATCCTAATTCACCCCCCTATAACTTCGCATGGAATATGGCCAGCAGATACGCACCTGGGACTTGAGGTGTGCATTAAATCTACTTGGTCAACCTATCCCTTGTTCGTCATAACAACATCCATTCTATCTATATAATGAAATTTCAACAAGCTAAGTTAAGCAGTGAAGAAGGTTATTCCCCTAAGTCTCATAAAGATAATAAAATTGATTTCATCTATCAAAACATCTTTGTTGTTGCTTCAGAATCCCTTTCATTAGACAATAGAGCATCCTTGCAAGAATGTGAAATGTAGAAATTATGTGGCTCATTCAATTGGTACAACTAATGTTTTATCGCCCTTTACATATTGATTGTATTAGGATATGAGTAGCAAACTTGTGGCTTACCATATCATTTTATTATATCATTTATACTTTCTCATGAATTAATAGGTCAGCCTTGGTGATGGCCATCAAACTAGCATATGTACTATATATAAGGGATTGTAGGTAGTAGTTGATCATCATTCTGAGCATTTGAGTCTTACCCCATATGGTTTGGAGGTTGCCATCCTCGAAGTGGCAAAGCTATTCTAATTCTCATATTGAGATATTATTGTCAAAATATTGTGTTATTTGGTGTTAACTATTGATGAGTGCTCATAATAGCCCTCAAAATTATACAAGTAATTTCATTACAAGTGGTATTAGAGCTGTATCTGGGCCAAAATTAGGGCAAAAACGTGACTTAATTTTTTGTTTTCGCCATATAAAATCAAACCACTACTCTGAAAGGTAAAACGTGGATAAGTTTTTACCAGACTTGCAAATCATTTCAAGTAATATTCCCTATAAAATGGTTCGAGACCTTTTTGATTTATTTTGAAAAATTTATTACAAATTTAGGGTTTTTCATAAAATCACTCCCTAGGGTTCAAATTGTGGAATTTTTTCAATTTCTTTACAATTTCGGAAATATCTCAAAAAATACTATTAGTATCTTCTCTATGTATTTTCCTATTCAGCTGAATTTGTATTGAAACCTAAACCCTAAGGTTTAACATCATGGTGGGGCCTTCCACAATAGCATAAAAGAATCTAGTTACTCCGTGTAAAACCCCAGATAAAGATGGGGTAGTGATTAAAGAGATGGATTCATAAGGGTTAAATAAATATTCCTCAACACTAGGGTTTACCTTAGTTGATCATAAGGTGATCCAACTTGAGTATGAGTTGTGAAATGTACAATCTGAGATATCCTCTAAAGGAGACATAGAACAAATCAATCAGTGATTGGATGATATCATGCAACATGTAAAGGGTAAAAAGTATGGCCCAAATCCACCCCATATCAATGAATGAGGATATTCAGTTCAAAATCATGGACAAAATAACCATGTTGGATCACTTTTCCAGCATAATCAAAATCCAACTTATTCACAACCACGGAACATGATGCTTGAAAGTGGTTATGCATAAATTTGATGGTAAGGATCCCTTGAATTAGATAAATCAAATGGAGAAATTCTTTGAGTTACATCAAACACCATCAAGACAAAAGGTGACATTGGCATCCTTATATCTTCAACCAGACCAATTTTTTTAGTATCGATGGTTATGTGCTCAAAGGTAGAAGAATGGTCTCGGTGTCACTTGGACAGTTTTTATCGAGGATTTGCAATTGCACTATAGCTCTAGTGTTTCACAAAACTACTTTAGTCAATTAGCAAATTTACGGAAAATAGGATTAGTCAAATATTATGTGTATCAATTCCAGAACCTATCCTTAAGGGTGGAGAATATTCTAGAAGAGAATCTAAATGACCTGTTTCTTAAGGGTCTTAAGGACCACATCGAGCATGAGGTACATATGTTTAATCCACTCAATATTTCTAATTCTATTATCATGGCACGTCGAGTAGAGGAAAATTTTATTTGTAGTAGGAGGCCACCTTTCATTAACACCAGAGACCGTAGTATCTCTTCCCCTTCATTTGCTAGGCTAATTAGATTGACTCCTCAACAAATGGAAGAAAATAGAGAAAAAGGATTATGTTATAACTGTGATAGAAAATATGGACCAGGACACAAATGTGATGAGAAGCATTTTTTCTATATTGACAGAGGTAATGAGGATGATGAGGAAGCTGAAATTATAGGAGAGGCTGAGGAATCAGTAGATGATGAAGTAGAGGATCACCAACCTATAATTTCTTGCCATGCATTATCAGGTATTAGTACTCCTCAAACACTCAAGGTTATTGGCTATCTCAAAAAACAAAAGGTGACAGGTTTTATTAATTCGGGGAGTACTCATAATTTCATAAATAGTAAGTTAGTTGTTCGCCTCAATTGTTTTATTTACCTAGCTCCAGAAATGCAAGTTATGATTGCGGATGGTGGGACAATCAAGTGCACAGGAAAGTGCCATAGTATCAAGCTTTCCATGGAAGACTACATGTTAGACTCACCTATGTTTGTTATTTCTATAGGATGGGTAGATATTGTTTCTGGTGTCCAATGTCTCACAACCTTAGGTACTATAGAGATGAATTTCCAAGAGTTGTTCATGCAATTTCATTTAGATGGAAGGACAATACAATTGAATGGGATGGTAGCTAAGTCTCCATAGAGTATTAGCTCTCATCAGATGTAGAAGGTTCTCAGAAAAGGAGTAGATGGATTTATAGAAAATTTATTTTCCATAGAAGTACAAAATATAGAGTCTTCAATGCCACTTGATCTTCAAAAGATTGTTGATGTTCACTCATCTATTTTTGATGCAATTCCAAAGGGACTACCACTAGTTAGGGATCATGATCATGCCATTCATTTGATTCAAGGGAGCTAAACACCTAACATCAGACCATACAGATACCGATATTCCCAGAAAAGGGAGATCGATAAAATGGTTGAGGAAATGTTGAAGGCAGGTATCATCAAGCATAGCCAAGTGCATATTCTTCACCAGAGGTCATGGTATGTAAGAAGGATGAAACATGGAGGATGTGTCCAGATTACTGATAACTCAACAAGTACACCATCAAAGATAAGTTTCCTATTCCAGTAATTGATGATTTACTTGATGAATTGCATGGTGCTATTTATTTCACAAAATTAGATCTTCATTCGGGGTACCATCAAATTAGAATAAAAGAGGAATATGTTCATAAAATGGCTTTCAAGACTCATGAGGGCCACTATGAATTTTTTGTAATGCCTTTTGGTCTTACAAATGAACCCTCAACCTTTCAAAGCTTGATGAACATTGTTTTTAGGCCATTTTTAAGGAAATTTTTATTAGTTTTCTTTGATGACATATTGATTTACAGTAAGTCATGGGAAGAACACTTACAACATGTAAAAAAAGCGTTGGAAGTTTTGGAGAAACATACTCTCTATGAAAATCCATCCAAATGTTATTTTGGTGTACAAGAGGTAGCGTGCTTGGGTCACATTGTATCCCATGAAGGCGTCAAAGTAGATCCTCCGAAGATAAAAGCTATGGTGGAATGGCCAAGGCCCAAAACTCTCAAAAATATTCATGGGTTCCTAGGACTAACAAGGTACTACAGAAGATTTGTGTAGGGATATGGTAGAATAGCAACCCCACTCACTACATTGCTAAAGAAGGATGCCTTCCATTGGACAGACGTAGCCATTAAATCCTTTGAGTAGCTGAAGGAAGCCATGTACAACACCCCAGTTTTGGCTACTCCCAACATCTCAAAAAACTTCACTATTGAATGTGACGCTTTAGGATTAGGATTGGGAGTAGTTCTAATGTAGGAAGGAAGACCAATTTCATTTGAGAGTCACCAATTCAAAGGAAAATATCTGATCAAACCTGTCTATGAGAAAGAAATGATGGCTATTCTTCATGCGGTCAAGCAATGGAGGACATATCTCATGGGTAGACACTTCAATATAAAAATTGATCATGATAGTCTCAAATACTTTTTGGAGCAAAGGCTATCATTTGAGGAACAAAAAAATTGGGTAACAAAAATGTTGGGTTATGATTTTGAAATCATAAACAAAAAGGGTAAAGAAAATGTAGTAGTTGATGCATTTTTTAGAAGGGATACATCCACAGATGCCTTAATATGTGGATTGTCCATTTTGATGGTCGATTGGGTGGATGAAGCAAGATTGGAATGGGATCAAGACAAGGATACACAATCTATAATATAAAATATCAAGCAAGGATCCATTACATATAAAAAAATTGAGTGGAAAGGTAATGCCTTATGGTACAAGGATAGGTTATACTTGAGTAAAGATTCTGAGTTGAAGCATAATATTCTTGCAGAGCTACATGCCTCACCTGTTGGAGGACACTCTAGGTTTTTGAAGACATATCATAGAATAAAAAG
The DNA here is from genome assembly GCA_019776745.2 of Taxus chinensis. Lineage (NCBI taxonomy): Eukaryota > Viridiplantae > Streptophyta > Pinopsida > Cupressales > Taxaceae > Taxus > Taxus chinensis. Next base: position 349,892,752 of record CM034151.1, read on the forward strand.
AGAATTCTTTTGGGAAGGACTCAAGGGGGATGTACAAAATTTTGTATCAGAGTGTTTAGTGTGCCAATAGAATAAAGGGGAAACAATTACGACACCGGGTCTATTGCAACCCTTACCAATTCTTAGCCAGAGATGGGAGGAGGTCTCCATGGATTTCATCACCGGATTGCCTTGTTCAGATGGTAAGAATGTTATTTTTTTGATTGTGGATAAGCTCACAAATTATTCCCATTTTTTTGCCCTATCACATACATTTGTAGCCAGTAAGGTCATAGCTATTTTTTTGGAGATAGTTCAAAGGCTACATGGAACCCCAAAGATAATTGTAAGTGATCGTGATCCTATTTTCACAAGTAATTTTTGGATGGAATTATTTTCATGTTTTGGTACTCATCTAGCTCATAATTCATCTTCTCATCCTTAAATTGATGGGAAAATGGAAGTGGTCAACAAATTCTTAAAGGGGTATCTACATTGTTTTGTATCAGATAAGCAAGGAAAGGTGGATTAAATTGCTATCACTTGCAGAATGGTGGTATAACACATATTTTCATACCTCTTCTCAAATGACCCCATTTTTAGCATTATATGGTTACCATCCACCTTCTATCACTTCCTTCTTGAGGGTGTAAACTAAGGCTAGAGATGTTGAGGAACAAATTCAACATCAACAACAAGTTTTGGCTAGTTTGAAGGAGAATTTGGCATTAGCACAAAACAGGATGAAACAACAAGCAGATCAACACCGTAGTGAAAGAGATATTGAAATTGGTGACTGGGATTTTGTACATCTCTATCCTTACAAACAGATGTCCCTAAAGCAACATAAAAAGGAAAACAAACTTGCTCCTAAATATTATGGCCCTTATCAGGTTCTACAGAAAATTGGCAGTGTTGCTTATAAACTAGAGTTGCCTCCATCTTCACACATACACCCAGTATTCCATGTTTCATGCCTAAAAAATTTTATTGGATAAAAATTTGAAGTCCAGACAGAGTTACCAAAACTTGAAAAGGAAGGAAGAATCATTTTGGAGCTAGAAAATATTCTACAAACACGTACTAAGAGGTTGAGAACCAGAGACATTAAGGAATATCTGATCAAGTGGAAGAATCTAAGCATAGAAGATGTAACCTGGAAGAATGAAGGTTTTCTACAATAACATCCAGGGTTATTCAACGTTTAGGGCAACAATTATTTAAAGGGGAAGGGCATGTTATGCCCTTAACCTATTGCTTGTATTAGGATATGAGTAGCCAACTTGTGGCTTACCATATCATTTTATTATATCATTTATACTTTCTCATGCTTAATAGGTCAGCCTCGGTGATAGCTATAGCATATGAATAGTATATATAGGGGATTGTAGGTAGTAGTTGATCATCATTTGAGCATTTGAGTATTATTATATGGTTTGGAGGTTGCCCCCTTGAAGTGGCAAAGCTATTCTAATTACATATTGAGATCATGATTATGAAATATTGTGTTATTTGGTGTTCTAGTGTTGCTCATAATCTGAATTATACAAGTAATTTCATTACAACCACTTTACAGACCATGGGAGTTCAGTACAGTACTACTTTTGAGACATATGGGAGTACATATTATATTCCACTTCTGGCTACAAGTGGAGGATCAGGAGGTATAAGTGGTTCTAGTTCCAATGGATCCAGTGGTTCTACAGGAACAGGTAACACATGAGGTTCTAGATCAGGGGGGAAAGGTCCGCACCAACCCCATAATATTTACATGGATATGTCTCTTCATTTGCCAAAATATAGGGGCATAGAAGATTCTTTTGAATACGTGCACATGTGTGAATTACTGTGGTGTGCAAAAGGGATCATGGCTCCTGAGTGCAAGGCAAGTCAATTTTCCACTACGTTAAAAGGGTGTGCACACAGCTGGTATAGGAAGTTTGACCCTGATTAGACTTGCGTAGACTATGCAACATTAAAAGATGTTTTCCTTAAATATTTTCACATCCCTGAGTTTGAGAAGAAGAGTATAAGTGCACTCAAGGATATTAAGCAAGGCACTACTGACAGTGTCAGGGAATATGATGCCCATTTCAAAACACTTTTATCTAAGATTTTGTATGATATTCACGCAAGCTAGCATGTATAATGGTTCATTGGAGGTCTGATCACACCTTTTAAAAGGGCTTCATCACATAAGACATACATTGATCTACGTGAATCACTTGAAGTAACTTTTCACACTGAGGCAGTCAGGATTATAGACACTAGAATTAGTCCATTCTTGGATGCATAGATTGCATCTATGGCAAAGTGGTTGGAGAAACTATCAGAAAATTTAGCACATGAGATGTGCACGGGGATTTGGTGTACAGATTGTGAAGTGAAAGGTCACACCAAGGATAGTTTCCCCCACAGATCAGTACATTCATTGTTGCTAGACTATGAGATATGTCATTTAAACCATGATGTTAGCCACTACCCATTATTACAACACGTGATAAGGAAGAACGTCTCTTGCTATTGTAAAATTTGTAGATCCATGACCCATAATATGGAAGACTCTCAGCTGATTCGTCAGATCCATGATGCTATAGATATTGGTGTACGACATATGGGGGTATCAGATAACTCTAAGGGAAAGAATGAGAACCAGGATTGGGATCACAATCAAGCATGCTATGACCAGAATGAAGGACATTTTGAAGGAGGTCATGACAGAGGTCGAGGATACCATGGTGGATTTGGAGGTCGAGGCCATGGTGGTGGACAAGATGAGTTTCCTCATGAAATATGTTATACATGTGGATCTTCTGACCACTACAGGCATGAATGTCCTCATAATATTACATGTTCTTTCTGTGGAAAGAATCATAGCTATGAGGAATGCCCGGAGTTATATGAGCATCTTAGTAAGTAGCATAAACAAGAAAAAAAAGGCACAGAGATGGTTAGGATACAGCATGTTGTGGAAAATAAGTGGATGCCCAAGTTGGAACAAAAATCAAAGGTATTTCCTATAAAGATCACTACCTGCATTGAAGCGGCACATGCCAAATACTCATTACAGCAGAATCCTACCTTCACTAAAGCATAGGTTCTACATGCATGGTACCCAAATCCTGTCCATCAAAAGGAGGTTTATTAGGAAACCATGGAGGTACTCAGAAATATTCAAGGTGAAATATAGTGTTTAAAGGAGTAATAATGGAAGATGGAACAAAAGAAAGTAGTTGAGATGATCCAATTTTATATTGATGACTTGAAGGAGGTGTGCAAAATGTTGCGCCAGGAGAATATCATTCCATTGTTAGGGAATTGGCTAAAGGGAAACACTCTGTGCGCTACTACTGAGAATGGGTGACATATCCTACATACAAATCTTCCCCCCCATAACTTAGACTATGACAAGGAAATCACTCTTAATGTTGTTGTGGATGGTTTCCTTTTGAGCAATATATTGATTGATATAGGCATGGAAGTCAATGTGCTTACTTTACATGCATGGATACAGATGGTGAGGCCCCTATTGCATCCATCTTATAATGTGTTTTTTATGGATAATCAAACTAGGGCCACCCCTATTGGAGTTTTAAAATATGCATCCATTACTATATAAGGGGCCAAGTTTATAGGGGACTTTAAGGTTTTGGCACTCGCAAAAGCAGACAGCTTCCCATCTCTACTTGGGTGCCCTTGGTGTTATGTAAATAATGTTTATCTTCGGTTCAATAAGGGTTATATCAGTTTTGAAAATAAGGAGGAAAGGGTTATCATCCCTTTAACCGATGGGAAATATATGTCCTGTGTTGAGCCTTTAAGTGAGTAAGATATGAATAGGATTTATGTACGTGCCATCCGGGACCCAGAAGTGCTCAAGCCATCTAAAGAAGGAATACTTCAATGGGAATATACACAATCTATTAGCGATACTACAAGTGTTGCTTGTGATAATTGGGCTCATGGTACTTATGAGTTGGTAGGGCATGAAGTAAAAATCACATTTACACGGAATAATGTACTTCATTGCATCAAGATAATAGGTAACAACTCGGTACCTCGATACACTGGAGAAGGAGATCCTATGGTATTACTGTGTGCCATGTAGCAATAGTGGATAGACCAGTTGGAGAGATGGAATATGTTAGCATATACCCTGCGTGGGATAGCAGTGCGCTTGTGGGTGGTTCACAAGGATAATCTTGTAGGATGGAATGAAATCAAGATTTCTCTTTTTACTCAGTTTTTTAGGAGCAATGCACCTACTCAAATCTACTCTTTCTACTCATGGGACTTACCATTTCATGTACATGTGGATGCCTCTAGCATGGCCATTAGTACAGTGTTGGCTCATCCTAGAAAAGGTATTATAGATCATCCTATCTATTTTGCTAGTAGAAATTTGACTCATGTAGAGAAGAATTATACAACTACAGAACATGAAGTTTTGTCAATGATCTATGTGCTACATAAAATTAGACAGTACCTGCTAGCAACACCATTTGTATTCTATATTGATCACATGACATTGAAATACTTGGTAAATAGGCCCATTTTATAGGGACGCATATGCCGATGGGTAATCTTATTCCAAAAATTTTATTTTACAGTTGTGGTAAAACTAGGGAAAAGTAATTATGGACTGGACCATTTATCCCTAATACAGTCAAGAGAAGAAGCACAGGCAATTGAAGATACCATGCCTAATGCATAGTTATACCGGTTACAACATGCACCATCAGAATTAGAGGACATTGTTTTCTTTCTACATACATGTATGGCGCTAGAAAAAATGAACTCCTTAGAGAAGAAACAAATTTCCATATGTGTGGTACCATTTATGTTGATTAGCAGTGACACGTACAAGTTAGGCCGAGATGAAGTATTGCATCGATGTGTACTGGAGCATAACCACATAGATATCATAGAAGAGGCTCATGGTGGTATTGTAGGTGGGCACTATGTAGGTAACGCCACTATGCACAAGATTCTACTTGTTGGATTATGGTGGGAGACCCTGTATAAGGATTGTAAGGCATATTGAAAGGCCTACAATAACTGTCAGCGCCTTGGAAAACTAGGACAAAGAGATGAAATTCCTTTAAGACCTATTCCTAGTTCAAAGCCTTTGAGAAATGGGCTATAGAATTTTTGGGTCCTATTTCTCCAACCACGCATAGGACTGGATCATGCTACATCATCGCTTACACAGATTATCTGACAAGGTGGTAAGAAGAAGCACCTATAAAGGATTATACAACGGCTAGGTTTATATGGGAAAATATTATTACAAGGTATGGATGTCCATTGAGTTTGACCAGTGATAGGGGCACACATATTTTGAATGAGACAATCATAATTCTATTGGATGATTTTCATGATTGCACACCATAAAACTACACCATATCATCCTCAGGAAAATCGGACTATTGAGGTTTTCAATGAGATTTTCAGCTAGACCTTGACAAAAAATTGTGACGTTGGAAGAAAAGATTAGGATGATAAAGTTTTTGTCATGCTTTGGGCATATATAACAACATATAAGTGGTTAAATAAGGCCACACCCTTTCAATTGGTGTTGGGTGTAGAAGCAGTTCTTCCTATGGAATTCATGTTACCTTCTTTGTGTATTGCACGCATTGGAGTTCTAGCTGATGAATAAGCATTAGCAGAACGAATTGAAAAGTTGATCAAGCTAGATGAGTGATGAATAATAACACGTTAGAGTCAGAAGAAAGAAAAGGCTAGGCAAAAGGCATGGCATGACCGACACATCAGGGACAAAACATTTGAGATTGGACAGATGGTGAATCTTTATGATTCTAAGTTTTTGTGCCATCCAGGAAAACTTAAAGTACATTGGTTTGGACTATATGTTATCACTCACATACTTGAAATGGGCATTTTTCAATTAGAGACAATTGATGGAATACGATTACCCAGTTATTTCAATGGAAGTAGGCTGAAGCCCTACTATTAATAAGTCTTCTTGGTGTTTATAATAAGGAAGTGTTTCCATTTAGATTAGGTTTTCAATTATGTATTCCTTTAATGTATTTCCTTCTTCATTGCTATGCTTTGTCAATTTAGTTGGTGTTTTGTGTAATAAGCACATTTACGCACTAGAAGCTCATTACCATTTGAAGAATTTTTTATGCACAGAGGACTGCACATACCATTTATGTGGGGTGGATATTAAAAAATGGGTACACATAAAGGAACAAAATACTACATGTGTTATTCAAGTTTGGAGAGTTGATGGAAAGAATATTGCTTCCAAATAAGGACCATATATGGAGATAAACAAAGGAACAGTATAACAAGAGGTAAGCAGTGGTTGTGGAGACTATCAGGAGAAGTCGTAGTGGTGAGTTACTCAGGCACATGGAAGTGCACTAAAGAGAAGTCTATAGCCAGAAGGTAGGAAGGCACACTAGAAGGTTATAGCTAAGGCGTGAATATGCACCACACGGAAATTGTGAAAATGGTCAATTAATGAGAGGATTGTTGGTAGTTGAAGGAGTAATAAATGCACCAAATTTTTAAAATTATATATAAGGACAAGATGTGATTTCATTTTTACCATTGTAATCACAAAAATTTGAATGAGCTAAGTGTGACTGAGCTGAGAAAAGAGTATTGGGGTATGAAGAGTGTGAAACCAAACATGGAGAGTATATTTGTGCAAAAAAGAAACATGCGTCCCCATTGGTGAAGGGTTTGAGCGAAGCATATACATTACAGAAGAGTTAGGGCACGTGATTTCAAAATAGGGCACACATATTAAAGCTAGGGTTTGGACCTGCTTGCTATAAGAAAATAGAAAGTGAATCGTTTGCACATTACAATGGACATAAAGGTGGGATTTTCATATGACACCAAAGAAAGTACCTACCGCATGAGCCAAAGGAAAGAAGAAAGTGGAGGTAGAAGTTGAAATTTCTCCCGAGAGTAGTTTGTTAGAGATGCATTATCCGGAAAGTGTGATAATTAGGCAAGAGTGCGATTCCCACATATGCAGCTGTAAGGTATCAAGATGAAACCATTGTTAGGGTGGAAATGTAGTTTTGTGTGGGGTAATGTTGAGCACACAAATTATGATACTTAGCAGAAGACACACATAAGGTTCACGTGTGGGAATAGGGTGCATTCAAAGGTGCAGGAGGATAGTCAAGGGAATGCGCACGAAATACAAGGATGGATTCGGAACTTAGCCATTTTCAGGATTATGGGCTATTTTTGGAGATAGCATGCAGAGCACACAAACCAGATAAAGACTTGCGCGACACATATATGCTATTTTTGAAAGAGAATCTACTAAGCACTTTGCATGGTTTCGAGTTAATAATAGAATTATTATTGTCAGTTAACCAGAAGAGATCTATTATTAGTGCACTTTCATGTGTGTCTATTATTGTAAATACGCATGGCTATTTTCAGCATGCAATCTTTTTTTGGAATTATGTAAGCAGTGAAGGGAAATTCCCCACCCTTATAAATATGTAGTGATATGCATAGTATAAGAGGAATATATATATGAGCTATTGTGAAGTTATGCTTCCAGATCTTATGCACGCATGAACTTATGGTACTACTTATTATAAGAATCTTTTGTGTATTTACTTTGGTTAATATAATGGAGTGTATTGACCGATTCAAGGTGTTAAACATGATTATAACTAGATCTTACATGGTAGAGTTAATTATGGTTATTACTTAAATCCATTACTCCTTAGATCTAGATCTAGAATATTCTCCATAAAATGTTTATATTATTTATAGATCTGAATGCATCAACTCTTCATCTTGCTAACATCCTGCATAAGCAACCCTAAAGAGGAGCCTGGTACCTTTTCGTGCTTCGGTTCAGTGCTCAGTCTAGGTTAAGTGATATGTAAGCATGCCTGGGTTATTTTTGGTAAATTATAGGCTGCATAAACATTCTAACCCATGACCATATTTCTTTATTCAGTGGATTTTGAAGTCCATAGAACACTACAATTAGGAAACCTACAAAATACTACAATTAGGAAACCCGTGAAACACTACAATTGTGAAACCCGCGGAACACTAAGATAGTGTTTCATGACTTTTAACCTTAGTTTCTTTACAAAATTATATTTTATTTGTCTCACGGTGCTCTAACTTCTCCCATGTGCATCACAACTTTTTCTTCGCAAAATTCATCCTTTATTCCATGACATTGTGACCAACCTCGTAGGATACCATTTTTCTCCAAGTTTGTGCAAAGTTTTACTTTTCCATGCCACGAAGCATTAAGATTCTTCCCACTCTTCGCTCTACGGATCCTTTCCTTAGCCAATTTTCCAAATTTTCATATGAGTGTAAACATCGTGGTGCTCTAACTTGCCTTCAACCCATGAGATACTGGTTCGATATTGTGGAAGATTGACTTCCTCAATATTGCAAATGTCTAAAAAACTCAGTGAAACACTAATCTTGGCCATTGTGTGCTAGTGTTGTCATTGATGTCGAGTCCATTGATGGAAAAGGGTGTCATGATGTTGTGTGATTCTCCATGAGGTTTCTTTTAGTGTATAACATGAAGGTTGATGGGTATTTTCCAAGTTTGGTAAGGTTCTACGACGTCCTGGAGTATGGTTTAGCCTACATATTCACTGTATGAGTCCTCCTAAGTGAGTTGAAGCTTGGTATGAGGTCATTCATGGTTATAGAGATGTGTTTTAGTGTTGTCATTGATGTCAATTTCATTGATGGAAAATATTTTCATGATGTTTTTGAGTCTCCATGATGTGTCTTTCAGTGTCTAACATGAAGGTTGATTGGTATTGTCCAAGTTTGGTAAGGTTATATCAGATCCTGGAGCATGGTTTAGCCTGAATAGTAACTGTATGAGTCCTAATAAGTGATTTAAATGTTGGTATGAGATCATTCATAGTCCTATAGGTTTTTCACAAGTGTCCATGTGTTTGTATGAGGTCATCTTGGTCAATTCATGGTTTGTCATGGTGTGAAGCAGTCATTCTAGACCTATTCCTAGTCCTGGAGCATGTGGAATGGTATGGTAACTTGATAATTGGATCTAATAAGTATTTTACAAGTATGGTATCAGCATGGTGACACTTTATATTTAGTTTACAAGGCCTATCATGTCAAGTTTTCAGAGGTATAGTAGTGTTTCATGGTTCTTAGGAAGCAAGAAAGTGAGAAAAATGCAAGTTTGCATAGGTAAGTGAGATTAGTTAGATAGTTCTAGGCATATTTGAGCTATATGGTGACCATGGATAGTTATAGGATGTTTTCATGATGCTTCATGATACATTTCAAGTAAAAGTGAAAAATATTTTGCAATATATAGAGTTTTTGGCAAAACTAGATTTTTCATAGTGTGATTTTGAGGTAAAAGTTGACCTTGTGATGCTCATTGTGGATTGTATCTTTTTCATGGGACCTAGATACTTTTAGGTATGTTTTTTCATGGAATAATAAGGTTTATTAAAATTAATTAGGTGGTTTGATCATCATATTTTTTATGAACGATCATTAAGAAGATAAGTTGTTTTGAAACCCTAGCTAACCATAGTTGAAAGTGACTTGGAGGAAATTGAGTATACTAAACCATTTTTGATTTATTTTGTAAAATTTATTATTGGATTTTTATATCACTCCTCCATATTTATAGAAAGGTAAGATATTTCTTGTGACTATATGTGGGCCCCACTCAAAAAGTCTAGTTTCTGAAGAAATTTAGTTTGTGGAAAAGTTTCCCAAAGAAGGTATAAAATAACTTGACATTATTTTTATCTTGGGAGTTTTTATACATTTCCATGATATTTTCAAATCATGGTTGAGGCCTTAATTTTAAAAGTGTGCCCTATTTATGAGGATTTTCTTTTGGGGTAGTTTAGAGCAATGTGTGGTAAAAGTGAATTTTCAAGAGCTACAAGTGGAGTTAGGACTTAGTTCAATATTTTTTGTGATCCTAGTTCAGAGATATTTCCAATGATATATCAAACTTTTGTTTTTAATAAGTTATGAAAAAGTTGAGACCTGATCTTTGAAGGTAAAATATAAAGGTTGTATAGCTAAGAAAGTCTTGATTAGATTCATGAGGTTGGTGATTGTTTTCATCTTATTTATGATTGTTGAATGTTGATGAGTTATTAGAAAAAATTTATAAGGGTTTTCCATTCTTTGGTTAAGATTGGAATTTTTTTTGGAGGTGATTAATAAAGTTGGCCTCAAGACTAGTTCTTGAGTCCTGCAAGCTTAAAGGAGTAGTTTCAGAGATGGACCTGGTTGAAGGCCTTCCACTTAGATTTGGAATGAAATGAAAGATGTTCTATAAATAGGATTCAAAGATAATTTAAATTTTATAAAAAAAAATTTAATGATGATGATATTTGACAGGTCATCCAGATCAGTTTGTGAATAACTAGGTTTTTTATTTTTCAGGACAGGATTGCTCTTGCTAGAAGATGGAGGTAAAAGATGCATGATATGGATTGGTTGAGGCTTGATATTATTTGGAGAGTGAATAAGGATGAATTTTTTTCCTATTGAAGTCTCTTGGAGGTCTTAAAAGTGGTAGAAAGTGTGTGAACCATTTGTGTTTCCAAAACTACTTTCTGCGCAACTCACTTTGGTGAAGAGGAAAGTGAGCGTTGTTTACATGTATGGATGTTTCATGGGATCTAGAAAGCATGGTTATTTTTTACAGGTCAGGGCCTTTCCAATTAGTGATTAATTTCCATAGTTAATTTTTTTTTGTGATCTTGAGGGCCATAGGTGAAGACTTATTCCTGGAAACAACTATTTTGAGAAGGATATGAGCCTTCTTGTTAGTGTTATGAATAATTTGATTGGTGAAAGATAATTTATGACCATGTATGATTTTTTTATGTCATATTTGACATGTTTGAGCAATTTGGGAGCTTTAATGATCATGGTGATGGCATTTTTGGTCTTTGATGAATCAAGTGATGGGGGTTTGAGCCATTTTTGGGCTTGTTTAGTGCATTTGAGCATGGATGACCTACATGGGTCCATTATAAATGTTTTTATGAAATTATTGGTATGTTTTTAATATTTTTTAGTTGAGATAAAGGATATATACTAAAAAAAATTATTATTTTTAGATGAGAAGCCTATAAAGTGATATTTTTAGTTAATTTCTATATTTATTGCTTGTATAATTAATTCTGATTATAGATATGTACAACAAGTGTGTGCCTAACCCCAACAACTTTTATCAGATATTTTTTGTTTGAGGGTTTTTTGTGTTGACAGGTTTACTCACAGAGGGATTTCTGATTGAGTGGGAGCACAACAATGGAAGAAGATAGCAAATACAAAGTGGAGAAATTTGAAGGTTGTAATTATCAATTATAGAAGATGCAGGTGGAAGATTATTTATATCATAAATATTTCTATTTACTGTTAGATGTGAGTGTGAAGCCTACATTGATGACTGATGAATAATGGAAGATTTTTGAAAAAAAACTTTGGGATCTATAAGATTGAGCCTTGCAGCATCTGTAGCTTGTAATATTACTAAAGAAGTAACTATGGTAGATTTGATGAAATATTTAGCTAATTTATATGAAAAACCAAGTGCTTCAAATAAATTTTATTTGATAAATAAATTATTTAATTCTAAAATGCAAAAAGGTGGATCTGTATCAAGCCACTTGAATGATTTTTGTTCCATTGTAAATCAATTAAAATTGGTTAATATTTCATTTGATGATGAAGTGAAAGAACTTTTATTCTTATGCTCTATACCAAATAGTTGGGATAAATTAGTAATGGTTGTTAGTAATACAACATTTGCTACTAATATTTTGAAGTTTGATGATGTGGTTAGTATAATCTTGAATGAAGAAATACATAGGAAAAGTATAGGAGAGTCATCATCTAGGAATTATTTGAATGTAGAAAGTAGGGGAAGATAGAAGGAGAGATCTAAGAGCAAGAATAATGGGAAATAAAATTCTAAGAATGGTATATCTAAATCCAAAGGTAGAGGAATAACCTATTGGAATTGTGGAAAGAAATGACATGCAAAGAAGGATTGATGGCTCAAGGAAAACAAAGAGAATATACCAAAAAAAGGTAAAGAGGAAAATGTTGCAACTAAGGTAATGCAAGATGCCCTTATTCTCTCCTTGGATAATATAATAGAATCTTGGGTTTCAGATTCAGGAGCTTCTTTCCATGCTACCCCTAATAAGGGTTATTTCAGAAATTATGTCCAGGGTAATTTTGTGCATGTTTATTTAGGAGATGATAAACCATGCAATATTACTAGTAAAGGGGAAGTTCATCTAAAATTACAGAATGGAAATACATGGATATTGAAAGATGCGAGGTATGTTCCAAGCTTTAGTAGAAATCTAATTTCTACATGACAACTAAGTGAATCTGACTGCATGGTTACATTCACAGTCGACTCTTGGAAAGTTACCAAGGGAGATCTTGTTGTAGCAAGAGGTAAGAAGGTATGAACATTGTATTTTTCTACCTATATTTTTTATTCCTTTTTTGTTCTATCTACTTTAGATTCATATGCAAGCATGTGGAATAATTCGCTAAGCCATATGATTAAAAAGGGAATGTAGATTTTAAAGGCAAAGGGTAAGTTATCAAATTTTAAACATTTAGATCTTGATTTCTGTGAGCATTACATATTTGGAAAGCAAAAGAAAGTGAGGTTTCTTAAAGTTAGGGCAACAAAGAAGGAGCAAAAATTAGATCTTGTGCACTCAGATGTGTGGGGACTAGCCTAGGTAGCTTCTCATGGAGGATCCCCATATTATGTGACTTTCATTGATGATGCCACAAGAAAGGTATGGGTTTATTGTATAAAGCACTAATATGATGTTTTTGAGACTTTTCAAACATGAAAAGCCTTGTGTAAAATGAAACAATTTTAAAGTTAAAATGCATTAGATCTAACAATGGTGGTGAGTACTGCAGCAATGTTTTCAATTATTAATATTCATTGAATGGAATACGCAGAGAAAGAATGGTTCCTAGAACACCATAGGAGAATGGTGTGGCTAAAAGAATGAACAAGACTATCATGGAACATACAATAAGCATGAGGATACATGTTGGATTACTCTTATAGTTTTTGGTAGGAGTAGACATGGTAGTGTATTTAATCAATCATGGGCCTTCAAGTGCACTGGGTGTTGGAATACCAAAAGAAGCTTATACTGGAACAGAGGTAGATCTTTCTTTTCTCAGAGTATTTGGTTCAGAATATTTTTTGCATGTTGATAAATAAAATAGGAATAAGTTGGATGATAAATCCAAGAGATGCACTTTTATTGGTTATGGCTATGGTGATTTCAGATTTTATTTTTGGGATTTAGAAGATTCTAAGATTGTTAGGAGTCGTAATATTGATTGGAATGAAAAGAGAATGTACAAGGATAAATTTTTGATACCCAAAGATGAATGGGTGGAATAGTTTCTGGAAGAAAATGCATTCTTGTATTTAAAATAAACATCTACAGGTATCGACTTTGGTGAGGGTGACTGGTGTCGAAAAACACCAGACCGGTGTTAATAGCCTGGACTGACGTCAGAAATAGAAGAGCAAGATCAACATCGGTCACCTAGACCAATGTCAGCTACAGATGACTGATGTCAGTTACTATTAGAGGTTGATACTAATGTATAGGATGTACAAAATGATCCTCCAGCACCCCAAACTTCTGTGAGAAGGTCAGAATGGGTAAGTAAACCTCTCAAAATATTTACACCTTATTTTATCTATTATTGACTGATAGTGGTGAATCAGAAAGTTTTAAAAGAAGTAATGCAAGAAGAAACTGACAAGAAGTGGGAGCATGACATGGATGAGGAGATGAACTCTTTGAAACAAAACCAGACATGGGATTTTGTTAAGTTGCCAACAGATAAAAGAACATTTCAAAAAAAATGGGTTTACAAGATCAAGGAAGAAGAGGGTGGACAGAAAAGATATAAGGCAAGGCTTGTGATAAAAGGGTTTACACAAAAATCATGTATTGATTTTGGTGAGATTTTCTCTCCTACAGTAATAATGACTTCCATATGTATTGTTTTAAGTTTAGTTGTAGTAGAATATTTGCACTTATAACAACTTGATGTTAAGATGACTTTACTTCACAGTGATTTGGAGGAAGAGATATGTATGCAGTAGTCACTTGGTTATGAAGTCAACGGTAAGGAGACAAATTTTTGCGTGTTGAAAAAGATCTTGTATGGGCTCAAGAAATCCCTAAGGTAATTGTATATGAGGTTTGACAATTTTATGCATGAGCATGGTTATATGAGATGGGAATCTGACCATTGTGTTTATTTCAAGAATCTTGAAAATGGAAGCTATAATATTTTGTTAATGTATGTAGATGATATATTTATTGCATGATCTGATATGCAGGACATTGTTGAGCTTAAAGAAAATTTAGCTCATCCATTTTAAATGAAGGATTTAGGAGTTGTAAAGAAAATCCTTGGCATGTAAATTCATAGAGACAATAATAATAAGAAATTGTATTTGTCTCAGGAAGATTATATCAATAAGGTGTTGTAAAGGTTTAAAATTTGGAATTCAAAACATGTAAGTGCACCTATGGCTAGACACTTTAAATTAAGAAAATATCAATTTCATACATCACATGAGGAGGTTGAGTACATGGCACGGGTTCCATATGCTTTAGCAGTTGGAAGTATTATGTATGTTATGGTTTGTACCAGACCAGACATTACAGAGGAAGTGGGAGTGAGAAGATTTATGGCCAATCCAAGTAGAGAGATTTGGAAAGTAGTCTAATGGATACTGATGCAGCCTAGAATCTATTATATAAAACCCAGCAAAACCCACGCACACTGGCACATCACCCAGCTTGAGTTGAACGCTCACCCAAAGCATGCAAAGGTACCAGACCCCTCTTTAGAGTTACTTGTGTAGGATGTTAGTGTGATGAAGATAAAGCATACATTCATAACCATAATTAACCATAAACATTCCACAGAGCATATTCCAGATCTAGATATTAGAGAATCGTGAATTAAATAATAACTATAATGAACTCAGCCACACAAGAACTAATTAAAATCATGTCTAACACCACTATTTAGCCAATATAATCCATTATATTAAGCATAGTAAAACAAGGAAGCTTATTACATTAAATAATATCACCCTAAGTCATGCGCGCATCAGATCCAATATTATAACTTCACAAAAATCACTATCTATTCTTTCTCTAACTACACAGTTCACTATATATTTATAGGGGTGGGGAATTTCCCTTCACCACCTATGCACTTACCAAAATAGGTCACATGTTGATAATAGCCATACACCTTTACATTAACATGCACACATGTAAGTGCGCTAATAATAGATATCCTATAGTTAACTGGAAGAAGAAATCCTATTATTATCTTGAACTCATGCATGGCGCTTATCAGAAAATTGTTCCCAAAATAGCATTTGTGTGTCATGCAAGTCTCCATCCCAATGTGTGCCCCACACACTATCTTCCAAAAATAGCCCACATCCATGAAAATGGATAAGTCCCAAATCAAACTAGTTTTGGCATGTATTTCCTTTCCTATCCTTCTGTGCCTTCAAATGTGCTATGTTCCCATGTGTGAATCCAATGTGGATCTTCTCCTTATCAAATAGTATGTATACTCAACATTACCCCACACTAAAGTACATTACCGTCCTGACAATGGGGATTCTCTCTGATGTTCCCAACTAATAAATAATAAGAATGGAAAGAATATAATGGATCACTGTACAAAATAATAGACCTCTACTCTGCAGCACCTTCTTCCTTAACTGAGAGGACCAATTCAGGATATTCTATTTTAATCTCAGCCTCCAATGTCTTCCATTCATCCAACGCGGTCCTTATCTTCTCTAAAATGTTTGTTCCAATGTCTTCTAATTCATCTTGAGTAATATTTTCCTTTTCATTATGTAGTACTTGGACAACATTGGCCATAATAGCCATCATTCCCTCCTGAAGATCCATCTTCAGCGCTATGTGCTTCCAAATCTCATCTATTCTCTCCTTATGTGGGTCTTGAGCTATTGCAAGGGCTTCACAAGTGCCGAGCTTTTTGTGCGTCCCAGTTTCTCATCTTTCCAAAACATCATTATCTTCAACCAGAGTTATGATCCTTATCACTACTTCTGGTGCTGCATAAATATGTAGAGCTTGGTCATCTTTCTTTAGTTCATCCTTCATATTTTGGAGTAACTCATTATTTAAAATTCTCCTAACCGCGGAGGCCCTCGTTATTTCTACTTCTTGTTTAGGATCCTTTAGCACTGGCATTCGAATTGGTCCATCTTCTAGCACCAAATCAACCAATGTGCGCACATAATGCATATCCGAAGGAAAATTATCATGTACCTTAGACTCAAGATGAGGTCTTGCTTTCATAATGTAGTCACCAATTTCTTCTGCCATGCTATTGAAGGCCTCATTCTTCTTCTGTTATAGGTCCTTTTCTCCTTTTAAACATGTTATTTCTACAATTTTTGCCTTGTTATCTTCAAAGTGCTCTAATGGTGGAATCCTTATCAATGTTCCTCCACGCCACCTCTATAGATACTTTAACCAAAGCATTTCTCACCTACTCATCAGAAATTAGAGTAGGATTGACTGTCATGTGTCTACTTTGGGGTGCCTTCTTCATTCTCCTTGATACACAAGATTCTTCTCAGACGTCAAAATATGGCTCATCCATATGGGTCTACATGGACCATGATAATTGTTTCCTTATGCATGTGGTGGCCATGTTTGGATCCATCAGCTCCCATCCATACAATTCCTTAAGGCCTATTGTGCTCTGAAACCATGCGCAGATAATTTTTCTTGTGTCCTCAGCATAGCCCATACTCGGCACAACATATTCTTCACTTGTTCTCTTTGTTCTTGGCCCCTTAGGAACCTAAGTGCCAAGGTTTAGATTTGGCCCTTCTTCTTCTAGAGTAATAACATGCATCCTAGTTTTCTATTTCATAGTCTCTTCTACTTCCTTAATCCCTTCCTCTTCATCTTTCATTTTTTCATCTCTGGGTTCCTCCATATCTTCTGGTTGCATTGGGGTTCTAAGCATGCTCTCTTCAGACTCTTCCACCTCCTCATCCCTAAACATCTCTAAATGGTGTCAATGCAGAAGATCATCTCGAGAGCTTTCCAACGACTGTGAGAACGCGACAAATGGACATCGAGAGCTCTAGATATGTTCGGTCAAAGTTTAGTCAACAGGAAAGTCAAACTATGGTCAACTGGTCAATATTGGACCGAATCGCACTGTGACACGTGGCTTGCCAACACTCGTCGAATTCGCTCGATTTGCCTATCGGGAGACGACAAGTGGACTACAGGATTATTTCTATTCCACCATTGTATGGGTCGAAATAATATTATATTGGTAAGTTCACGTTCCAAATGGTGCCATATATACAAAAAAGCCACATGTATATATTATTGTTTTATACATTAGTATTAAATCTAATGTTTCTACATAAGTATTAAACTCACCGCCAAATTTCTACGTGGAGGAGGAGTGAAGCGGTGGTGCGAAGCAAGTTTAATGGCTTTAAGCCTTGCCACATGGAGAGAAGGAAATGAAGCGGTTGTTAAGGGGGCCCATGCGTGGACTGTCCCACATGAGATATGGAGTAGGTAAGGTTTAATAAAAACCTTACCCAACTATATGGAGCCAAATGTGGGATATCCCACTTAACTAAGCAATGCCGCCTCATGTGGGATTAACC
Source organism: Taxus chinensis (assembly GCA_019776745.2). Lineage (NCBI taxonomy): Eukaryota > Viridiplantae > Streptophyta > Pinopsida > Cupressales > Taxaceae > Taxus > Taxus chinensis. The sequence continues at coordinate 349,910,513 of CM034151.1, forward strand.
CACATAAATTGTTGATGCTCCTTATGGGATTTAATCCCATTAACTATTCAATGCGTTTTTATGGGATATTTATCCCATTTAAAATGTAAGCCCGCCAAATGGGATATTAATCCCTATTATTAAACATGCGGCTCAAATGGGAATTAATCCCATTAAACATGCAAAACCGGATTTTTGGAATATTTGATCCCATTCATTTTACGGGATGAGGCTTATAATAGCCTTAGATAATATTTTATTCCATTATTTTGGGGCCCTAAAAATGTATAAATAGGGTACCAAGTTCATAGTAAAAACACACAACACGAGCTTATTATTTGTTAAGCTTGTTGTGGACACACTGGTGACACATTATACACCGGTGGAACGGAGACACCGATCCCGAGCTTATTATTTGTTAAGCTTATTTGCGGGATGTGTCGACAGGTATTGTCTATTGGCCTATTACTTTAGGCAATATTAGATGGAATATTTGTGATTGGGAGTGAAATGTAAACTACCCAATAGGCCCATAGCGCCACACCAAGTACTTGTAAATCCTGGATTGTCGACCGGAGTGCTAGCTTCGCATTGTTTGCGTCGGGAAGGCCGATCACAGCCGAAGGAGATTGTATGCCAGGAAGGTGGAGGTCGGGTGCTATTTTTCACCCTTGTCGTCTGAAGAACTGGTGTACTGGTAGGCAAGTAAAATTCCATTAGGTTTTCTTGTGAAAGTACTATTGTAACTTACAAGTTTTGACTAGTGGAACGGTTCGATCACGAACCCGGAGACGTAGGCAATTGCCGAACTCCGTAATCAATCTGTGTGCAATTGTCGTTATTGTCTTGCATTATTTTAAATTGATTACTTAAAAGGAGAAAATCATCGGCAAATAATTAAAGCCTATAAGGGTCCGAGATCAGGTCGTAATAATCTGATTATTTTCGGATCATGTTTGGTATCAGCTGGTTTAGCTCCATAGTTGTTTTTCAGTAAATTTGATTAACAAAGTGATTGCTTCAAGATTGGTGCAGTTGGTTCATTTTGTGTGAACAGGGTACAAGTGCACTATGGGCAAGATGTCTAAACAGGTGAAGCTCGATGAGATTGAAGCGTATAATCACCAGATCCAGGAAGAGAATTCTCTCCTGCGATCAATGTATTCCTCCTTGGAAGAGGAGTATGCTCGTTTGAAATTGGAACTGCAAACCAAGGATGAGCTCTTGGCAAGGTTGCAATGTGGTGATCAGAGGAAGGAAATACCTTCAACTTCAGATGCAGAGGCCATGGCAGATGATTGCACTGTAAGTTGTTCACCACGGGAATCTTCTTCTTCCTCCCATTCGGTTTCGGATTCAGGTAATAAAGTCTTTGGTTTGTTTGAAAAGCATACTAGAGGCATTGGATCCAAGTTACTAGATAAAATGGGATTTAATGGAAGAGGCCTTGGTAAAAATGGCCAAGGTATTGCTAACCCAATACAGGTCGAGGATCGTCCTCGTTTTGCAGGTTTGGGTTATCCTAGTGTGGGAATGGAAATTGGAGAATGCTCCAAGAACGCTGACGGGAGACAAGCTTCCGAAAGCAAAGTGATTACCCCACTAGTCCTGCAAGAAGATTCTGAGCAGGAAAGTTGTGCTTCGTCATCACAGGCAAGATGTGGTAAGAGAAATCAACGAAGAGGTAATGAGATTCCACCTCCAGTTTCTTACCATAATCGTAAGCACAATAAAACTTCTGATCCACTTTTTCAGCTTAAGAAGTATGGTTATGATTTTCAGAAGATGTGGAATTCTTTTCCATGTACTTTTTGTGGATTGCATAATCATTCAGTGGCCAGATGCTGGAAGAGAAGGACACTGATGAAGAAGTTGATGCCGTTCGTCAGGAACACGGCAAATCAGAAAGACCAATCTCATCATGCAGAGTCGAGAAATGGCAAAAAGAGTTCCTCATCCCAGAAGAAGGAGATTAAGAGGAATTTTTGTGCTCATTGCCAGAGGAATGGGCATCGGGTGGAAAATTGCTGGAAACTGCATCCATCTCACCATCAGAGTAATGGCAAGCCAAAGATGGAATGGAGGCCTATTGCAAAGGCAAAGGAAGTTTCTACTCCACCACTAGTTGACAATTCAACCCAGGACCAGGTAATACCTGAAAGTGAAAGTCCTTTAAAATGGGTAAGTCAACAATTTTTCAATTATATATTGCATAATTCAGATTGAGGAATCGTATGCAGTATTAAGTTTGGAGATCAGATATTGTGAGAAAATGCTGAGAGAAAGGTTTACAATACTCAGTGGATTTTCTTACTTAGAAAATTTGATTAATGCTCCTAACATATCTCCTAATCAGCGTGTGAGTACCTGTTACAGCTTGGATACAGGATTTGACTCATATAAAGCTTGGAGATTGATCTGCCATTTGTGCAGACAGTAGAGTTCACAGAGATCAGCTCGGAACTTCATTCTGTGTAGAGGCATTGTGACCGTGCAGCAGAATGGTAGCTGAATCACCGTTGGCATTGACGTCAGGTCGGAACTTCATTCTGTGTAGAGGCATTGCGACCGTGCAGCAGAATGGTACCTGATATTAGTATGTCAACAAGAAGAGCTCTCAAAGTATCAGCTCGGAACGTCATTCGGTGTCAAGGCATTGTGACCACACATACGAATGGTAGCTGATCAACAGACTTAGCATCATGCATTGGAGGCTCGAAGTCTTGAAAGAGGCTTAGCATCATGTATCGGAGGCGTTGAGGTCTACAAAGACTTAGCATCATACATCGGAGGCTCGAAGTCTTGAAAAAGGCTTAGCATCATGTATCGGAGGCGTTGAGGTCTACAGAGACTTAGCATCATGCATCAGAGGCTCGAAGTCTTGAAAGAGGCTTAGCATCATGCATCAGAGGTGTTGAGGTCTACAGAGACTTAGCATCATGCATCGGAGGCTTGAGGTCTTGAAAGAGGCTTAGCATCATGCATTGGAGGCGTTGAGGTCTGTAAAGGGACAAGGCATTGTCCATCACCGACATCGGATCAATCAAAGCTCTACGTAACATGGAGTTCCTTCAAACCAGTTCGGATTCTGCGGAATCAACTCGGAGCCAGGAGCTGTGTTATAGAGTAAAAGAAGATCCTTGTTGTCAGATATCAAGAAGCTTAGCACTGCACAGAAGGAGCGTTGAGGTTTCATTCAGAAACTTAGCACCATAAAGCGGAGGCGTGGAGGTTTTCTTCGGATATCAGAGTGGCACAGCGGAAGCATCGTGGACCCATAACCCACAGGTCCCAGGATCAGAGCAGAGTTGTCGAAGTGAGAAGGTTGGAGGAGAAGACCCAAGGGTCTACTACAGCAGCACTTCCGAGGTGGCAGCAGATTTTTCCAGATTCAGGACAGTATGGAAGCTTTTTGGGACAAAAAGCTTTTCTCAGTGGGGAGGTGTGATCAGGGGATCATTTTCAAAAGTTCCCTAAACATCTCTAAATGGTGTCAATGCAGAAGATCATCTCGAGAGCTTTCCAACGACTGTGAGAACGCGACAAACGGACATCGAGAGCTCTAGATATGTTCGGTCAAAGTTCAGTCAACGGGAAAGTCAAACTATGGTCAACTGGTCAATATTGGACCGAATCGCACTGTGACACGTGGCTTGCCAACACTCGTCGAATTCGCTCGATTTGCCTATCGGGAGACGACAAGTGGACTACAGGATTATTTCTATTCCACCATTGTATGGGTCGAAATAATATTATATTGGTAAGTTCACGTTCCAAATGGCGCCATATATATAAAAAGCCACATGTATATATTTATGTGTAAAACATTAGTATTAAATCTAATGTTTCTACATAAGTATTAAACTCACCACCAAATTTCTACGTGGAGTAGTGAAGCGGTGGTGCGAAGCAAGTTTAATGGCTTTAAGCCTTGCCACATGGAGAGGAGGAAATGAAGCAGTTTGGGGGGGGGCCCATGCGTGGACTGTCCCACGTGAGATATGGAGTAGGTAAGGTTTAATAAAAACCTTACCCAACTATATGGAGCCAAATGTGGGATATCCCACTTAACTAAGCAATGCCGCCTCATGTGGGATTAACCCACATAAATTGTTGACCGCTCCTTATGGGATTTAATCCCATTAACTATTCAATGTGCCGCTTATGGGATATTTATCCCCATTAACATGTAAGCCGGCCAAATGGGATATTAATCCCTATTATTAAACATGCGGCTCAAATGGGAATTAATCCCATTAAACATGCAAAACCGGATTTTTGGAATATTTGATCCCATTCATTTTACGGGATGAGGCTTATAATAGCCTTAGATAATATTTTATTCCATTATTTTGGGGCCCTAAAAATGTATAAATAGGGTACCAAGTTCATAGTAATGGACACACATTGTAAATACACAACACGAGCTTATTATTTGTTAAGCTTGTTGTGGACACACTGGTGACACATTATACACCGGTGGAATGGAGACACCGATCCCGAGCTTATTATTTGTTAAGCTTATTTGCGGGATGTGTCGACAGGTATTGTCTATTGGCCTATTACTTTAGGCAATATTAGATGGAATATTTGTGATTGGGAGTGAAATGTAAACTACCCAATAGGCCCATAGTGCCACACCAAGTACTTGTAAATCCTGGATTGTCGACCGGAGTGCTAGCTTCGCATTGTTTGCGTCGGGAAGGCCGATCACAGCCGAAGGAGATTGTACGCCAGGAAGGTGGAAGTCAGGTGCTATTTTTCACCCTTGTCGTCTGAAGAACTGGTGTACTGGTAGGCAAGTAAAATTCCATTAGGTTTTCTTGTGAAAGTACTATTGTAACTTACAAGTTTTGACTAGTGGAACGGTTCGATCACGAACCCGGAGACGTAGGCAATTGCCGAACTCCGTAATCAATCTGTGTGCAATTGTCGTTATTGTCTTGCATTATTTTAAATTGATTACTTAAAAGGAGTAAATTATCGGCAAATAATTAAAGCCTATAAGGGTCCGAGATCAGGTCGTAATAATCTGATTATTTTCGGATCATTTTAATACCTTCTTAAACTGTCTCTCTTCAAGGACTGCATCCACGTCCAAATCCTCTTCTCCTTCTTGTGCATGTGGTGGATAATTTGTGCGCTCACTCTCTAATTTGTCTGTGGGCTGCCTTCGGCCTCTATGATCCAAGCCTCCACTATCTTCTTGTTCCTCTTCCTCCTCATCTATCTATATGGTTGCAACAGGATTCAGAGCTGGCACATACTCCATTGTGTGCTTTCCCTTAACCAGCCCTGGAAGCATGAAATCATTCTCCACGTACTTATTATTCTCCAACCTAGGCTTGAGCTGAATATATATGAGTGTGGCTCCATTGTCCCCAATAGCCAAACTTACTAGCTTCATACTTATGACATCTAAAATTATCCTTTCAATGTAGGCAGACTGACCCAGATATCCATATGTTTTTATGAGGGTGTGGTAGTCACAATCTACCTTTTCTGTATTGAAGTTCAGACAACGTGCATTATAAAATATATGAACTGAAGCCTAGAAGTAGAGTGTTTTTAAGGCATAGGGCAGTTTACACCATGGACTCCATGTCCTATCCTTTATGGAAATTTGTGTGATGCAGAAGTGTTGATACACCGTGAATTGTAGTTCTTTTCCTACTACTAAAGGTAGTTCCTTTAGAATGTGTCATTCCTCCTCAAACGCTACATGAAGTCGGTCATACCACATTTCTGCCCTTTGCTTGAATGGGCCACTCATTGATCCTTCACATAAATATTTCTCAAACCTTTCAATGAGGGACTTCTTCTCAGCGGCGTATTCCCAAATTCCATTCTTCGGCTCATTGAGCACTCCAATTTCTACAATAACAAGAGATAAGAGGATGCTACCAAAACTTATCTTTTCACATATTCACGTGCTTCCTCAACAATGGTTTCTACAATATAGCCCACTAAGTTGTCATATTTCTCCCCCTTGTTATCTTCTTCTGCAATGTATAGCCACATTTTATTTACCTATGACCATCTCCCTTAATCATTCAAGTTTGGTTAGCAGATGTGTGGTTTCCTGCACCACAGGGTACTTCCTCAATCTCTAAATGTCAATCCTATGCGGACCCTTGGTATACCCCAACTCCTTGCTTGTGGCCATAACTATTGCTTTATCAGTTAGATCACTACCAATGTTTGTCCCTGTGCCCTTCAGTCCTATTAATCTCGCAATTAGGGTCCACTATGAGCCTAACTCCTCCGTTTGATGAAATAGAAGAAGTCCTCATGGACTCTGCTCATGAGACATTGATATAAAGGTTCATATTTTTCAAAATATGGGAGCTCATATAGTTAATAAAATCATACCTTCTTAAGAAAATTTTCCCCAACATCATCATACACTGGCATATCTTCCAATCGTGCACTTGTTGGTATTCTTATTCAGTACAATGCATCCAACTCTCCCTTGTTAGTCAATGGTATAGTGGTTGTAGTCATTTAATTTACATCTACGGATGTGGGAATCCCAATATTTCCTAACTATTACTCCTTCCGGGTACTACATCTCTGAAAAATTTCTCTTGGGAGAAACTTCAACCTCAACTTCCACCTTTTTCTTTCCTTTTGTGCATGCTGTAGGTGCTTTCTTCAGTGCCATCATAAAAATCCCTCCTTTCATCTTTTTGTGTCAAGAAAACTCAAACCCTAGCTTGAAATCACATTCCCTAGCTCTAAACCGTGTGCCCTAGCTCCTTCTCAATGCTTCTTCTTCGATTCAAACCCTTCACCAATGGGGACGCAAGCCTTTTCCATGCACACAAATCTTCTCTCCACATCTATTTTTACAACTCTCTTCACCTCAATACGATTCACTTGGCTTGATTGTACTTAGTTCACTCAAATACTTGTGATTGCAAAGGTAAAAATGAACCCGCGTCATTTCCTTATATAGATTTTCAACACATTAGTGGATTTATTTCTCCTTCACCTATAAACAATCCTCTCATTAATTGACCATTTTCAAAATTTCTGAATATATTCATGAATTTCTATGTGCTACAATTTCGCGCCCCAACTATAACCTTCTAGTGCATGCCTTCTTACCCTTTGGCTACATAATTCTCTTCCACGTGCTTCCATGCATCTGAGTAATTTGCCACTGCTCCCTCTCATAGTAGTTTCCACAGTCCGGTTCTTACCTCATGTTATACTGTCCCTTCATTCATTTCCATCTATGGTATTCTTTAGAAGTAATAACCTTTCAAAAAGCTCCTTTCCATGCTTAAATAACACATCGTAACATTTTATTCTCATGTGTAACTAGTTGTGAATAACAAATAACAACCACCGCACACCAATGGTATGTGTAGTCCTCTATGGATAAAAAAATACTTCAGATTGTAATTAGCTTCCAATGTGTAAACACACTTATTACACAAAAAACTAAACTAAATTGACAAAGCATAGCGACGAAGAAGGAAATACAATAAAATAAATACAGAAAGGGAAACCTATACTAAATGGCAATAATTGCCTTATTAAAAAACACCAAGAAGACTTATTTATAGTAGGGCTTCAACCTACTCCCATCAAAGTAACTAGGTAACCACATTCCATCAAGTGCCTCTAACTAAAAAGCACATGATTCAAGTATATGAGTGATAACATACGGTCCCAAACAATGCACCTTGGGCTTTCTTGGATGGCACATAAACTTATAATCATAAAGTACTACCATCTATCTAACCTCAATCTTCTTATCCCTAATGTGTCAGTCATACCATGCCTTCTGCCTAGCCTTTTTCCTTCTTCTGACTCCAATATGTTACGGCGTGCCTCTCATCCAACTGTATTAACATGTCAATTCTTTCTTATAATTCTTGTTCATTAGCTAGACCTCTAGGACACGTAGTACGCAAAGAAGGTAACATGAATTCCATAGGAAGAACTGTTTCTGTGCCAAACACCAACTGAAAAGGTGTCACCTTATTCAACCTCTTATAGATTTTTCTATACACCCAAAGTACAGCAGAAACTTTATCATCCCAGTCTTTCCTTCCAACTTCACAAATTTTTGTCATTTTTGGCTCAATATCTTGTTAAAGGCCCTAGTAGTACCATTTACCTGAGGATGATAGGGTGTAGTCTTGTGATGCACAATCATGAATTCATCCAACAATATCTTGATTATCTCTTTCAAGAAGTGTGTGCACCTATCACTTTTCAAGCTCAACGGACACCCATACCTAGTAAGAAAATTTTCCCATAAGAACCTGGTTGTTGTAGTTATTGTACAATCCTTTGTAGGTGTTACTTCTGGCCACCTTGTAAGATAATATATGCAAGTGATGATATAGCGTGATCCAGTTCTACGTGCGGCTAGTGAAATAGGACCTAAAAATTCTATATCCCATTTCTCAAATGGCTCTTCACTATCAATAGGCCTCAAAGGAATTTGATTTCTTTGGCCAAGTTTGCCAAGGTGCTGACAATGATCACACACCTCACAATACTCTTTACAATATTTGTACAAGGAATCCCACCATAATCCAGTGAGTAGAATCTTGTGGGCAATGGCGTCACCTACATAGTTCTCACTTGTAATACCACCACAAGCCTATTCCATAATATTTGTGCATTCATGTTCCAGTACGCACTGGCGCAATACTTCATCTTGGCCTAGTTTTTATAAATCTCCACTGATCAACATAAAGGGTGTTGTGTGAATTGTAATTTTTTTCTTCTCCAATGCTTTCACTCCTTCTAGCACCATACCCGTGCATAAAAAGATAGAAATATCCTCTAATTCTGAAGGCACATAATGTAACATGTACAACTATGCATATGGCATTGTATCTTCAATTGTCTGCATGTCCTCCCCTGACTGAATCCGTGATAAGTGGTTTGGGCCAGAATTACTTTTACTTGGTTTTACCACAACTATGAAATCAAATTCCTGAAATAAGAGTACCCATCGACATATGTGCCCTGTAAAATGGGCTTATTTACCAAGTATTTTAATGCCATGTGATTAGTATAGAATAAAAAATGTGTTTCTAGTAAGTACTTTCTGAATTTATGCAGTGCGTAGATCATCGACAAGGCCTCGCACTCTATTGTTGTATAATTATGTTCTATAGGAGTCAACTTTCTACTAGAAAAATAGATATGATGATCTATAATACCTTCTCCAAGTTGAGCTAACACCACACCAATAGTTTTGCCAGAGGCATCCACATGTACATGAAACAGTTGGTTCCATGAAGGAAAACACAGAATAGGTGTTGTTGTAAGTCTCTCCTTCAATGCCTCAAATGCGAGATGTTGCGGTTCTCCCAAATAGAACATCCCTTTTCCCTTTAGTAACTTTTCCAGGGGTGTGGCAATCTTTCAATATCCTTTGATAAACTTTCTGTAATACCCTGTGTGGCCCAAGAATTTGTGCACCTCACTCTTACTAGTAGGCTCTTCCAGGCCTACAATAACTACAACCTTAGTTCGATCTACTAACAAACCTTCCTTGCAGATGATGTGCCCTATAAAAGTCCCAAAAGGTGTATCAAACATATGCTTCTTGATGTTTAAGAGATGTTTAACTACCTACATCTCTCAAAAATTAAGTGCAAGTTGTCACAATGATCCTTAATAAGTCCATACACTATCCAATCATCCAAGTAAACCTACAAGGAGTTGTGAATAAAATCTTGGAATGCTTGAACAAATATGCGCAAAAATACAACAAGCACATTTTTCAAACCAAAGGGCATCAACATATATTCAAAACTTCCCCATTCAGTGATGAAATGTGTTTTCTCTTGATCTTCCTGTGCTATTCTGACCTGATGATACCCAAAGAATCCATCTGTAAAAGAGTAAACTTTGCACCCTGCAATGCCTTCTAATATTTCCTCTATGAATGGCGTAGGAAAATGATCAATCACACATGCAACATTCATCTCCCTGTAGTCCAAAAAAGCCTAATCTGACCATCTTTCTTTATATTGATTATCATTGGCTAACCCACTTTGATTCATCTAGGGGATTAATGATGTCAAAGTTCAACATTTTCTCAATTTCTTCCTTGAATTTTACTTGTAAGTTCAGGTTCATCCTCTAAGGTCTCTTCCTGACCGGGCACACTCCTTCCTTTAGCTTAATCTTCATCTCTCCTAATGACTCATGCACTCCTTTTAACTCATGGTAGCCCCTAGGAAATAAGTCCTGAAAATACTGTAGTAACTCAATTATCTTTACTACTTCAGAATCAGTCCAATAATCCCCAATTATTGCTTCCTTAGGTTCAACATCCGTGACAATGTTCACTTTGTTGGTCTTCATAGGTTCATGATATACGCATGTGTTCTTATCCACACTATCTAAAACTTCACATGTACCTACTGAATGATCTATATCTATATTTTCTACTTCTTCATCATCCACTATGTAGACCATCTTTCCTTTTTCTTCCTCACAACAAGCGCACTTAAGTAGTGTGGCATATATTTCTTCTACTTCATCAAAACATGCACCTGAGTCTACCTCACCAAATAACTCCTGAATGAGTTATTCAGTTTTTGCACTATCTCCCATTGTTAAGCATTTCATATCCCTTTATGCCTCTTCCACCAAAGGTTTAGTAGAGAAGTAATCAAAATTCTAGGTCATTCCTACAATCAAGTCCTACCAATTTCCAGTATCCCTATGCAACTCTGCATAAACATATCAGGATCGTGTACAACCTTGTAAAGTGGAATAAAGTTTGTGTTCCCAAAGTGAAGGTGGTAAATCTTCCTGCCCCTCTTTCTAGAGTCTCTCACACCGCTGAACATGGTGCTGAACAGGTTGATTACCATGATACATGTAAATTGTAGTAGGCACATTTCTCCTAAAGAATCGAGTGGTTAGAGGAATTATGACTTCATTCCATTCCATAATATTATGCATGTGGACCAACCACCAGTGCGTTGTTATCTTGTGCAAGGTATATACTAACATATTCCTTCTTTCCACTTGATTTGTCCACTACTCCTCCATGGTGCACAAGAATACCATAGGATCTCCTTCTCCAGTGTATTGAGGTATAGGGTTATTACCTATCCTCCGAATACATCGAGGTTTTCTTCTCTACGTAAATGCGCTTCTTACTTCATGCCCAACCATCTCATAGGTGCCATGTACCCAATTATCACAAGTAATACTTGTAGTATCACTGATAGACTGTGCATGTTCTCACTGGAGGATTCCTTCCTTTGATGGCCTAAGTACTTTTGGGTCCCGAATGAAATGTACATAAATTATGTTCAAGTATTCCTCGCTCAAAGATTCAACATAAGGTGTGGATTTCCCATCTATTAATAGAATAATAACTCTTTATTCCTTGTTTTCAAAACTTATATACCCCTTGTTGAACCATAAATCATCATTATTTTCAAAACACCAAGGGTGCCCAAGTAGAGCTAGGAAACTATCTACTTTTACAAGTACTAAGACCTCAAAGTCCCCAGTGAACTTGGCCCCTTGTATAGTAATGGATGCACCCTTTAAAACTCCTATTGGGGTGGCCTTAGTTCAATTGGCCATAAACAATACATTAGAGGATGGTTGTAATGGAGGTATTCCCATCTATACCCATACATCTAAAGTAAGCACATTAACTTATACGCTTGTATTAATCAATATATTACTCAAGAGCCACCCATCCAAGACAACATTCAAAGTGATCTCCTTGTCATAATCCAAGTTATGAGGGGGAATATTAACATGTAGGATCTTCCATCCATTCTCAATACTTGTGTGTGGAGTGCTTCCCTTTAGCCAATTCCCTAGTAATGGAACAATGTTCTCCTAGTGTAGCATCTTGCATACCTATTTTAAGTCATCAATATCCAATTGAATTGTCTTTGTTTCCTTCTTTTGTTCCAAATTTTGTGACTATTCCTTTAAACATTGTATTTCACCCTAAATATTTCTGAGTACCTTCATGGTCTCCTGATAAACCTCTTTTTAATGTGTAGGATTTGGGTACCTTGCATATAAAACTTCCTCCTTAGTAATGGTAGGCTTCTATTATAACACTTCACTAGTGTGCCCAACTTCAGCAAGTGTAGTAATCTTCACAGGTAATACCTCATGTTCTAGTGCCATCTTTGGCATCCACTAATTCTCCACAATGTGTTGTATTTTAACCATCCTTGCACCTTTGTTCTCCTATTTATGTTGCTTTCTAAGATGCTCATATAAGTCTGAGCATTCCTCATAGCTGTGATTCTTCTCACAAAAAGAACAAGTAATATTATGAGGACATTCGTTCCTATAGTGGTCAGGAGATTTACATGTAAAACATGTTCCATGAGGGAAACTCACCTCATCCACCATCACGGCCTTGGCCCCCAAATCCACTACGGCATCCTCGACCTCTGCCATAACCTCCTTCAAAGCACCCTTCATTCTGATCATAACACACTTGAGTGTGATCATGATCATTGTGCTCACTTTTATCTTTAGAGTTATCTAATACTTCAGTCTATCACACACAAATATCTATGGCATCATGGATCTAACCAATCAACCTGCATTCTTCTGTATCATGAGTCATGGACCCAAAAAAATTACAATAACAAGATACATTCTTCCTTATCATGCATTGTAATAATGAGCAGTGGCTTGCATCATGGTCCAAATGACATATCTTACAGTCTAGTAGTAATGAAAGCACTAATATATGAGGACAACTATCCTTGGTGTCCCCTTCCACTTCACAATTTGTACACCAAATCCTAGTGTGTATCTCATGTGATTAATTTTCCAATAGTTTCTCCAACTTCTTTTACATAGCTTCAATTAGTGCCTCTAGGAATGGGCTCAATCCAGTTTCTATACTTCTAATTTCCTCAGTGTGCAAATTTGCTTCAAGTGCTTTGCACAGGTCCGTATAAGTCTTATGTGACAGAGCCCTCCTAAAAGGTGTAATCAAGCCCCCAAGAAATCATTGTGTATTTTGTATTGCATGAATATCATAAGAGAGTTTAGACAACAACATCTTGAAATGGGCATCATATTCCCAAATGCTCTCAGTAGTGCCCTACTTAATATCCTTGAGCCCACTTATACTCTTCTACTCAAACTCAGGAATATGAAACTCCTTACAGAAAGCATCCTTTAATGTTGCATAATCTATGCAAGTCTGATCAGGGTCAAACTTCATGTACCAACTATGTGTGTGTCTCTGTAATATAGTTATAAACTAACTTAGATTGCACTCAGAATACATAACTCCTTTTGCACGCCACAGTATCTCACACATGTGCATGTGTTTAGTAACATATTCTATTCCCCTATACTCTGGAAGATGGGGAGACATCTCCATGTAAATATTTTGGGGTTAGTGCAAACCCTGCCCACCTGATCCAGAACCTCTAGTATTACCTCTGCCTCCAAAACCACTGGAACTAGAGACACCTATCCCCCCTAATCCTCCACATGTAGCCAAAAGTGGACCAATGGATGTACTACTCTATGTCCCAATAGTGGTACTAAACTAAACTCCTACATTCTGCGAAATGGTACTACTCCCATAAGTGAGTCCAAAATTATGCACGCTTGAGTTCTATGCTGATGATGCGCCTAAAAAGGTACCTCTAAACAATAAAGAAGATGTTTTCCCTTTCATAGATGTACTTGCTATCTGACTTACTCTTGCTCTTCTACTGCCCAAACTAGCTTGTTGATTATTGGTTATACTAGATACTATAAATCCAAGCGCAAGGGCTAGGTTACCAGGTAGATTCAGATGCACATCTGTGGCCCAAGTCATCTTTGTTGGCATGCTCCCATGTGATTCCAAGGAGTTTTCCCTATTATGTTTTCCCAAATGGGGGAGTTCCAGATGCTCTGGCTCCATGCCTCCTATGTGAGCTTCAAATCCTTCACGAGCCATCTCTCTTCTCAATGACATATTCTCTATAATATCACACTACTTCTCTATCTCCCTCTTGTGCACCTCATTATACTTAAGCCACCTTTCTTCTCTTGTCACGGGGCTAGCTACACAGCGGAATAAACTAACCCCCACGCGGCATTGAGACACTACTTTTTTCACTCTCTTTAGAGGATCAAGCTACTCTGGTAGTCCCAAACTACACCTTACACCCACCTTCCATTCCCTACGTAACTCTACCACTAGGTCCACCATCTTTCACAAAACATTTTCCTGCCCCCGTGCGTGGTGAGGTTTAGCTAGCCATCGGTTTTTCTTCCAAGTTCAGGGTTACCATCAAGATTTTGATCACTAATGGAGTCCCTTGAAAATAAGTTCCTCTTGGATAACCTAAAAACTAGAACTCAGCTACCTCCAGGTAAGAATAAGTGAAAATGAGTACTACAAAATATAGCTATTCAAAACACCACGGAACCAAGTATCCACAGTGTGCATCTAAATTAGATCAACATCATAAAGGGCCTAAAATTATTCCTACATTTAGAAAAGTGTGTGATACCTCCCATTCCTTTTGGATGCATAAGCAACTAGCCACTTGTACAGCTCTACCAGAAAGATAGCAAAGAAGCTCTCATACAGACAGTCATACAAATTCTTCTCCACCCATGTGTGTGCATCAACTCAGATCCAGTGTTGAACCTCTGAGTGTACTCTTCTTCTAGATCCTTTATCCACTCCTCAACACTTGCTAATTTCAACTGGTATGTCTTCATCGTGAAACATCCTGAAAACATCTGAAAAATAGGTCCCGGCAATGGAACCAATGATGCAGCCTAGAATCTACTATATAAAACCCAGTAAAACCTAGGTGCGCTAGCACATCACCCAACCTAATCTGAGAACTCACCCAAAGTATGCAAAGGTACCATGCCCCTCTTTAGAATTTATTGTGCATATTAGTGTGATGAAGATAAGCATCCATTCAGAACCATAACTAACCATAAACATTTCACATAGCATATTCCAAATCTAGATCTTAGAGAATCATGAATTAAACAATAACTATAATGAACTCAACTAAACAAGAACCAATTACAGTCATGTTTAACACCATTATCCATCCAATATACTCCATTATATTAAGCACAGTAAAACATAGAAGCTTCTTACAATAAATAGTATCACCATAAGTCATGCACACATCAGATCCAGCAACATAACTTTACAATAATCACTCTCTATTCTCTCTCTAACTACACAGTTCACTACATATTTATAGGGGTGGGGAATTTCCCTTCACCACCTATGCATTTCCCAAAATAGGTTGCATGTTGATAATATCCATACGCCTTTACATTAACATGCACACATGCAAGTGCACTAATAATAGATATCCTATAGTTAACTAGCAGAATAAATCCTATTATTATCTTGAACTCATGCATGGCGATTATCAAACAATAATTCCCAAAATAGTATTTTTGTGACATGCAAGTCTCCATCCCAATGTTTTCCCCGCATTCTATCTTCCAAAAATAGCCTGCATCCATGAAAATGGCTAAGTCCCAAATCAAACTGGTTCTAGACCATGTTTCCTTTTCTATCCTTCGACACCTTCAAATGCATTGTGTTCCCATGCATAAATCCAATGTGGGTCTTCTCCTTAGCCCAATAGTATGTCTTCTCAATAGATACTCAGATATTTGAGAGGGACATCCAGCATGCATTTATGCTGTGGAGGGTCAGAGACTTCTTTATGTGGTTATATTGATTCAGATATGGCTGGAGATTCGGATGATAGGAGCACCACTAGATATGTATTCAGAGTAGGTGGCATGGTAGTTAGCTAGATTTCAATATTGTAGAAGTTTGTGGCCTTATCTACTATAGGGGCCAAATATGGTGTAATTACATATGCTAACAAAGAGATGATATGGATGAACAGGTTCATGGAAGAGTTGGGAAATGAGAAAGAGGATTGTAGATTGTACAATTATATTCAAAGTGTGATTCATCTAGCAAATAACTCATCATTTCATTCAAGAATGAAACAAATTCAGTTGAAATATCACTTCATACAGCTGGTGTTGGAGGATGGGAAGCTGAAACTAGATAAAATTCATACAAATAAGAACCCTTTGGATATACTAACGAAGCCATTGGAAAAGGATAAGTTGGAGCAACACTCCACTTCTATTGGTCTTTGATTTTGATACTCTAAGAGGAAGGAATAGGCTAAGGAAAGGATCCAAGGATGGAATTATACAATATAGTGTAGAAATTTATCTCCAAGTGGGATATTTTTGAGTTGTGGAGCTAAATGGCTTCATAAATAGCATGATTTACAAACTTACAGGTTTACATGGTAACTAATGTTAGTTGGGTAACTAGCGTTTATCACCCGAAAACAAATGGCATCGGTTGGTTAACCAACATTAGTTACATGTGCGTTAATATTTTATTTTAGACGCAGGACTAGATCCAACCCTTGGTTATAAAGATGATTGGAGGGTTGTAAATGCATAGCTAAGTTTCCCTAATATTTGTATATGCTTATAAGAAATAAAACTAGGGTTAGAAGAAAAGAATAGATATTATTGTAAGAAAAATTTCTTGGAGAAAAAAAAGAGAAACTTGTGAGGAAAAATTATTCATTGGTGAAGTATACCTAAGCTAGGGGAGGTTCTTTCAGACAATATTGTTACTGTTGAATTAATTAATGATTACATGAAATATGCAGCTATGTGTGTTGTTGCAAAACATAATAGATCACATAGCCTTTAATTTCATGCTATCTTCAGCAAAAGAACACAAATCCATGAAGGACACATGTGTTTCCTTGATGAAGACACTGAATTGTAGAATAGATGAAGTGTTAGGTTTTGAAGCAGCAATCATGACTGCAGATTATAGAAATCAGAGTTCATTACTGGATGTTATAGGTATTCTTTAATGTTCTTTCCTTCATGATTAAGACATTCAATTATATTATTGGGTTGTTTAGTTCATCATACAATCCATATCAGAAAGCAGAAATGTAGAAAGAAATACACAACTCAATTTCACAATTCAATGTTTTATTCATAAGGAATTTCAAATGTTCCCACACAAGTCCATGGGATGTAACTGGAAAGTAAAGTACAACTACTGAAATAAGAGGTACACATGCATGAAAGAGAAAATAAAGGAGTATGAGTGAACCCATCATTGCCTTGAGGTTTTTCCTTCAGTTGATGCATCCTCATCTTCAGCTTTGTTCCCTCTTCATCTTCATTATTGAAAGCATCATACCTGAAAATAGAAACGAGAAAATGTATCAGTTAAGAGCTCAGGGTTAATCCATATTCCTATACTATCCTAATTCATGCACATGGATCTCTTAATAACAGGAGATATAGATTACTTGAAGATAAAACAATATACATGATTTACTCACTCAGAAAGAAGGAGAGAGAAGAAAAGAAAAACATGGACATAAGAGAGGCCAAAAAGCCTAAATATTTTCTAACTATTTTCTCAAGTGTGCAGGTACAGGTTGCAGCCAAGAAGAAATAAATCATATCTTACAGTCCTCACTATAGATAAAGATTACAGAGTTTAATAACTTCTATCCTATGGTACATGAAGCAGATGAGTCATAATTACATGCTGGAATGAAGGAAGAATGCAACTCAAAGGTGAAGCAGAAAAGGATCAGATTTTGAAGGCTGAAGTTAACTGAAAAGAGAAAATTACAGCTGAAATAGAATGAGAAGGAAATCTAGGAAAATTTTGACAGGGCTTCACCATGTAAAATGGACATTTACAACTTTCCATCATGTTGTTTTTAACTAATACATGCTTTAAAAGTTGTATGTAAATCAAATAAGTGATACAGAAAAGTAGAAAAGCATGCCATGATCAAGATAACAGTTATTATGTTTCAGTTTCCAACAACAAATCAACTTCAATAGAAAAGTGATACATTTTGTTTTCTGAATCAGAAAATACATCTATTACAATTGAAACAGAAATAAAATAAATAATTCTGGGAAAATTTTGACAGGGCTTTTCCATGTAAAATGGACATTTTAAATTTTCCATCATGCATACTAAAGTTGTAATAAAGAGGAAATGCAGTATTTAAACAAAAAAGAAATGGACTGCACTTTCAGTCATCAAATTGAAGTACTTTGGAGCATTCATTTTATTTACAGCTGAATAACATGAAGTCTTAAGATAATCC
Source organism: Taxus chinensis (assembly GCA_019776745.2). NCBI lineage: Eukaryota > Viridiplantae > Streptophyta > Pinopsida > Cupressales > Taxaceae > Taxus > Taxus chinensis. Next base: position 349,928,659 of record CM034151.1, read on the forward strand.
TACAAAGTTCAGCCATTCTAGAAGTACAGATTTCAAATAAAGCAAATATCAAGTCCACAGAATGCTACAATAGCTTCAAACCTAAGATTAAATGCATGATTCATTTTATAGTATAGTAAAATATTCAACACTTCAATAGAATAAGATATATTGGATTCATGGAGTTATAGTTTCTTAAATGAAAGGGAAACTTTTGTACAAAAGATATATCATATTCAGACTTGAAGGACAATCAAGATGAGTAAGTTGAAAAGGAAAGTTACAACACACTGAATGAGACCCAATTTTGTAGACAATCATGCTTTAAGAAGGGTAATCATAAAGTATAGTTTGAATACATTGTTTCAGTACGTTTAAAACTTAATGGTCAGGTACAAGATTGGAAACAATTTTGTTATGGACATACAGAGGAAGTAAGTGGACATGTTTAGGAGATAGAAGTTTCTGATGACTCTGATACACTCATCCAAACAACAAAGGGCCAAGGTCAAATCAAATCAGGTAGTGACAGAACTTAAGATAGTATGAAGTGGATTTCAACTTTTCAGAAAATATTATTAGCCTCAAGAGCAGAGTTTCAGAGATCAAAACAATGAAGGTCTAGGGTCCCAAAGAATGAAGAACAAGATGAAGAATGCTCCAGGATCATTCTTAGAAGGAACCCAAAGGAGCTCAAAAAAGGAAATAGAGTGCAAGAAAATGTTCATGGCCGAGCCATTCAAAGTCATTTAGCAAGTACAAAGAAAATGGAATACAAAACATAATGCAGAATATCCAGGGTTTCAAGAAAAGGCTCAATGATTGATTGAGAACAAGCTTCGAATCAGAGACACATGCATACCCAGGGCCAATAGTCAAAAGCCACAATATTTGAAAGAAAAATTAGAAAAATATGTGAGCTTCAGCTCTAAATACGGTGGCCAAGGTGCCTTTTTCACAACAAAATACAAGTACCACAATACAAATCAGAACCCAAATATGAAGAAATGAAACCCTAATAAAATCAAATTATGGTGAATTCAGGCACAATACATAGTGAACAAACTAGAAACCAAAGATGGTGGTTTACAATAATAGATCAGAATCTCAATAGCTCAAACCTGAATAATCAAGTTAGAGAATAGAGGTGAGAAAAGTTGATACTTCCATGATTTCAGTTTATCACCATTCAATAGAGAAAACAAATACAGAAGTACAAAATTTGAATCAGAAACACATTCATATCCAAGCTAATGAAATATTGAATTATTTCAGAAATTCATTATTCCATTTGAAATCAGTTTCAAGTTGCAGTATCAGAGTGAGAAGGGTATAGATCCTAGCCAGAGATTGAAAACCCATTAATGGGTATCAAGAAATCAGAGTAACAGACAAGAACTCTATGTTTATAATTAAACAATTGAAAACTTTGAGTAATTGAATGATGAAGCAAGTAATCTATATGCCCATGAGAAGTTTCGAACTCAAGTCAAGCATGATCAAGAAATCACAGAACCCACAAATATTTTCAAGATTTTCAGTGATATATCCAAGGAAGAAAATGAAAATATAAGTGTATATTGTTCAAGAGAAAAATTAGCTCACCTATAACCACTCAAGTGAAGAAAATGAACCATATTGCTCAGAAAGTGTATTGACAGAGATGAATATTAAATGAAGAATGCAACTCAGCCTTGAATTCCAACCAGGGTTTTGAAAACCAAAACAATCTGAGAGAAAAGATAATGGTGTCTACAAAGAAACCTCACATAGCTCTATAAGAAGCCATAAAACTATAAATCCAAGCTCAAATCTTACTCAAAAAATGAACTGAACTCAGCAGGAAACAATAATGGTGGACAAAAGACAACACTAGGCAAAGATATCAAAAAAAAGAAAAACCTTAAAAAGCTCAGGATGATCAATATACAATCAGGAGATCACAGAAACACAAATCCACGAACACTTTCTTAAAAAAAATGATGATACAGATACCATAGAGCAATAGGTGATCAATAGAAGGACCAAGCTCACAGAATTCAACAATGGTGGCTAAGAAAGAAGACAGAGACCTCCTCTGCATTAAAATCCAAACTTGAAGCAATGCAACTGGTAAAATTGACCAAAATATTACAAGAAAATCCAACCTAGAACTCAAAATAATCAATAATGGTGGCCATTACAACCTTGCAAAGAGTCCAAGAGCTGATCTCGATAAGAAACAATCAAAGAAAATACAGATGCAACTGATCTGAGAGAATCGATCTGCTAAAGAATCCGAACTTCATAGAATGAAAATGGCAGAGAGATCAAATACTTCCACTCACAAAGCTTCATAGACTCATAGAGGTCAAGATTTCAGAGTCCCAAAACTCAAAGATCAAAGCAATGGTGTCAATGAAAAATTTTCCAGGGCTTCACCTGCAGACCCAAAAAACTAGAATGGAGTGATCATTGAGGTCAAATGACCTTTACCACCGAGCTCAAGAGTTGAGTTAAGTTCGAACTCAACCACATTCAAAGACCAATGACCAAAGATCAGGCCATGCAAAGATCGATGGCTAAGGATCACTAGTTTTCAATGCAAGTCACCATGGTTAGATGCCATTACTACGCCAAACTCTAGGTCAGAAACCCTAACCACAAGTCAAATATTGACGGCCTAAAGATGTCCAATACAGAGATCAATGATTGGAAACTGATCAACAGAGTTCAACGCAAATCACCATGGTCACATTAATAGCTACCACATTAAATGCTAGGTTAGAAACCCTAACTGAGGGTCAAAAAAATCAACAGCCATGAATCAAAAGTACAGAGATCAATGGCCTAAATCAAGGGACCAATTTTCATGCAAACCACCAGGGTTAAAGTTAACTCGACCCCGAGTTAAAGTACCACCAAAAAATGCATGGAGGAGTGACTGATCATTACGAAAGGGCAAGCCCTTGTTATTAAAATATTATTTCATTTTTGACTTATCGACTATAGTCCAAGATCCAAATGACGCAAAAGTTGACCAAATTATATTGTGCAATTATCATGCAAAAGGGTAAGGTCAAACAATGTTCTATGACCAATCAAATACAAATGGGGGTGGCAGACCTTATAATATGCCTAATTCCAAAAGGTGGCCAAATGTAACATGGTGCCCCTTTTAAAACAAAGTGCCCTTGTATTATTTCAAAACACAATAATTTGCTAAGTCCACAAGAGTGGCCAAACCCAACGAATACAAGTGCTCACAATCACAGGTGGTCCCCACTAGTGGGAAGGTTGGAGATGATTCACAATGTGTTATCCATGTGATCACAAGAAGACAAAACAAGTGTCAACATCAGAAACCAAAGGTGATCCCAATCAGGAAAGATGTTTGGATGAATTATTTTTGCAAGTATTGCAAAAAATTGTAATTGATTTTTTCACTCAATACAGGGAGTATTTTTGCATGCCTTCACAAAAGGTCAGATCACAAAAGGACAAAATTGCATGCACTAGGAGAAGACTTGCTCATCAAGCAAGATTTATTATTAGCAAATTATTCACCCATGCTTTTCTTAAAAATAGAACAGTCAACTTCAGTTTGACTGTATGTAATCAAAGGCTATTAATGCCTCTTTGTATTAGTTTGCTTTATTTTATTCCTTTATTTATTAATAGATAAAGGATAAAAATAGGATGCATGGGTGAGTACAACCCTAGTCTATTTTTAGGAAGGGTGGGTGAATCAATTTTGCTATATATTGTGTGCCTTGGCAAAGCACAAAGGAGGACTTTTTAGATACAGGAGTGCTGAAGCAATTTTTCTGTCAATTTTTCCCTTTGAATGTGAAGTATTTTCTACCTTTCCAATTATTTGCAGTCTTGTGTATGTTTCCATTAATCTTGTGAATGTTGAATTCCCTGATTAATCATCTTACCCTGTTGCAAATTCAGTAATTTTTGCATGATATTAATGTGTATGTGTAACTTAGCAAGTATTGTTGTGATTTTATCCCTCAATACATCAAAGTGTTTACCCTTAATTATCTTCAGAAAATTGTTGGCCTGTGCATCAGAAATTCATTCCATATCAATTGTGCATGTACTCAGTCAAAGACCTCATACAAGTTTGGTGTATCACCTTAGTTTTAATTTCATTTTTTTACAGTCATCTTTTACCCTTAAACCCCAAAAAATCAGTTTAGGATACATCAATAAGGAACCGGCCTTGATACCAGAGACTCACCTCAAAATAGGTATACCCACAGACCTGAGGTGTTTCCATTGTATCTACAAAAGAGAGAGATAAAATTTGCAAGCTTAGAACACCTACAGCCATCTCTCTATAGGGTGCACTTTCGAGAGATAACAGTTTTTGGCACCCGGTGGGACAACGAATCAGATATGCATGCAAGTTATAGATATTCATAGCAGATCTACGACATATTTATAGCAGATAAAAGTTACTTTCGGGATAGCAAGCTGCAACAATTTATTCTAAAGATTTAAAGATCTATTTGGCGACTCTGTAGGGCTGATTTCAGACCAGTATTGCAGCATGTTCCATGCCTAAAGTAACTACAAGATCATCGGTAAGAGGAATTCCTTCTGAGTTTATTTCTTTACCTTTGAATTATGCAAGAAGGATAAGAGTTTGTAATACTTATCTTATAATAGGCCTGGTTTTGATAACCCTCCTCCTAATATTCCTTCACCACGTATCAATTTCTCTATTCAGATCCAGTTTTTCAAATGGCTATTCAACCACCTAGGAATTTTGTGACCTTTACTAATGGCAGCCCATTAGTAATCCCAGTTTATCATGACATCCCTAATGCTGCCATGAAAATATTTCCATCATTCACTGGTGAAAATCATGTTACACCTACAGAGCACATTAAAGATGTTGCAGCCTTATGTGCAGTTCATAATATCACTCATGAAGATGTAGCTTTGAGACTTTTAGCTACATCTCTTAAAGGAAAAGCCTTGCAATGGTATAGAAATCTAGAGATTGGATGCATAAGAACTTGGGATGATTTAGGTGGTAAATTGCTAAAACAATTTCAAGATAATTCAGATCATTTATCTCTCATAGAACAATTGTCTACCATTAAAAGAGCTCCCAATGAATTTATGTCTAGTTTCAACATTTGTTTTTCTAGAACTTGGGAAAGAATTCTAGCAAGTGTCAAGCCTCAAGCTGATCATGCTTTTCTTTATTATCTTAGAGCATTAAACAGTGATATTTCAACTATGATTCAGTCTATGGGAGGTGAGACTCTCCTAACAGCCTATGATATTGCCATCCGAGCTGAAAATAACCTTATTCAAGCTGGAAAATTAGCACCAAGGCCTTCAATGCCTTTTTTGGCAGATTTAGCTCCTATCCCACAGCCTATCACAATTATAGAACCCGTTGTTACAGCCCCATTAGACGATATATTTAAATCTTTGTAGACTATGGGGAACAAGCTTACTTCAATCGATAATAGGCTTGCATTACCTAGCAGACCTTATCAGGCTCCTTATCAGCTAAACCAGCAAAATAGGCAACCTTACCAATGGAATCAAAATTATAGGCAGCCTTATCAGCAAAGGCAATTTCATCCAAAGGCTCCTAGTTCATCTAATGCTTTAGTCCCAGTTAATATGGCTACAGAAGAGTGGTGTCAACCTTGTAATCAACCTCATTCAACTGCAAGTTGCCCAAATGTTTTTCTGAACATAAGTCTTGTTGCACAACCTCAATCTGAGACATTGTTCATGCCTCAAATGGAGGGTGGGCAACAAGATACTCAGGTTCAGAAGGCACCTGAACAGAACTTAGTCAGTTTCAGTGAGGATGATTTCATTGCAGTTACTACTAGGGCTCAGGAAAAGGCTGCAGAGAGTAAAAAATAGTAGAATAGGCTTGTTCTACCTACTATCACTGATAAAACAACAACTATAAGCCCAAAACCAGCTAACAGTGTTGTTGTTCCTCAAAAAATAGTAGGTGTGTCAGCTGGTAAAGAGTAGAAAAAACAACTACAGCCTGATCCAAGAAGGTTATTTATACCTCAGATATCAAAAGCAGCTGAAGCAGAATCAGTTTTCGCCAAAGCCTATGCTAAAATAGTAGAATCTGTCTCTAAAACTGTTGCTTCTTTTAACATTGTTGATGTAATGAAAAAGCATAATGTTAACATCTCAATGTGGGATGCTCTAAGTATTCCAGGACAACAAGATTTACTTTCTCATGAACTAGCTAAGCTACAAATTTCTTCTAAAACAAGTAGAAAAGGAAGTCCAAAAAGTAGACATGGTCCTTGGAACAATGGAACAAGACCACATCAAAGAAGTTAAATGGATGGTTCAGAAATTCTTAAATGCTCATGACATCAAGAAGCCACCACCATTTTATCTATCACTGATTATTGGAGAACATCTTGTTCATAATTGTATGGTGGACAGCGGTGCAAGTAGCACAGTTATGCCAAAAGCAATTGCAGAAAAATTGGGTCTGCAGTATGAACCTACAGAAAAGAGTGTCCTACATTTAGATGGAACTACAACTAATACAGTTGGTGTCATCAGAAATCTAGAGGTAACATTGCATGCTTGCCCAAATGTTTCCATTTTGCAAGATATTACTATTGTAGACTTACCTCCTTACTTTGCTATATGTTTATCAAGAGATTTCACAGCAAAGATAGGAGGCTATCTCTCTTCAGATTGGTCTTTCTTATTTTTCACTACTCGTTATGGGACCAAGGTTACTATCAATTCAGAACCATTGGCCAGATTTCACATTGAGCCTCATGCTTCTAATGCAGTAGCTAATTATGCAGCCTTAGACCAGTCTGATTTTGATAATATAGCTCATGTTTCAGCATTAGATGGTGTTTCTAACCTATTTATGGATGAAAAGACACATGAAGAACATGCTCATGATCCTTTCAAAGAAGTTGAAGAGCATCTGTTTGGTGTGTATTGCTTGCATGAAGAAAATACACCAATTCCCTTGTTGTCCAAAACAAAAAATGCAATGGAAGGGATTTGGAAGCTTCATTTCGATGGAGCTAAAAACAAGAAAGGACAAGGAGCAGGTTTGATGCTCACTTCCCCAACAAATGAAAGGTATTTCTCAGCTTTGAGTCTCCAATTTTCATGTACTTACAACGTAGCTGAATACGAAGCATTAATTCATGGCTTACTTGGGCCAGAAAGAGAGGTATTAGCATGTTACAGATCTTTGGTGATTCTGAGTTGGTTATCAATCAAGTAAGAAATTTTAATGTTTGTAAGAATCCATTAATGAAGTCTTACAGACATAGAGTTTCAGACTTAATGGAATATTTCAAAGCTATTAACATCTAATCCATTCCTAGAACAGAAAATAAGCATGCAGATAGACTTGTAGCAATTGGTGCTAGTTTTGAAGTGCTGGAACAGATTGAAAATAACAAAATTCAGCCTCATATAAAGCTAATTTTCAGGCCTTTGATACCTGATAATGACTTGAATTGGCAGGTTTTTGAAAATGATGATCAAATCTGTAGGTTTTTGCAGTAAGAAGCTGAATTTTCTGCAGTAAATCAAGATAAATTACAGCACTTATATGGTGACCAGATTGTTCAGTTAAAGACAAATAAACTACCTCGAGGTCTGGTCACATTAGAAGACATCTTTAGCACTGACGATCAGTTAAGGAAGGTCAAGACTAAGATGTCAACAAATGTTGATAATTATGAGGAGATTCAGTTGATGAAGGAAAAAATTTGTTTCTCAGAAAGGTATGTTCTTTAGCTGAAAAACATTCTTTTATTAATCTTTGCAAGGAATTTAAAGATGTTTTTGCTTGGAAATACCAAGACCTGAAAGGGTTTGATCCCAGTTTAGCACAACACACTATTGAATTGCAGCCAAATTCCAAGCCAGTTAGGCAAAAACAGAGGCCTGTAAATCCCAAAATAGAGCCTCTAATGAGGAAAGAGTTATCTAAGTTGATTGAATCAAGTATTATCTTTCCAGTTAAGCATTCAAGTTGGGTAGCCAATCTTGTTCCTATTAGGAAGAAAAATGGAGAAATCAGATTATGTGTGGATTTTAGAGATCTTAATAAAGCTTCATTAAAAGATCACTACCCACTTCCAAATATGGATCATATTTTGAGAACAGTTTCTGGTTCAGATAGACTATCTCTTCTAGATGGTTATAGTGGATACAATCAGATTTTAGTCCGAGAAGAGGATAGGTACAAAACAACTTTTACCACTAAGTGGGGTACTTATGCTTACAAAAGAATGCCTTTCAGCCTTTCAAATGTTGGTGCAACATTTCAACGTGCAATGGACATGGATTTTTGTAGCTTGTTAAATAAATGCATCCTTGTTTATTTAGATGATGTTACTGTATTCTCAAAAAATTCAGAAGAACATCTAATACACCTAAGGAAGACTTTTCAGTTATGTAAACAATTTGGAATATCTTTGAATCTACTAAAGTCTATCTTTTCTATACATAAAGGTAAATTACTTGGTCATATTGTTTCTAAGCAAGGTTTAGCAATTGATCCTTTCAGAATCGAAGCCATATCACAGCTATCATTACCTCATCATAAGAAGGCATTACAGAGTTTTCTTGGAAAAATCAACTTTGTTAGAAGATTTGTTCCAGATTTTGCAGCATTGGTGAAACCATTGACAACTATGTTAAAGAAAGAGAAAACTTTCTCTTGGACCAGTGAAGGGAGAGAAGGGTTTGAAGATCAATTAAGGCAATCCATCTCTCAAGCTCCTACTCTTGCAAATCTAAATTTTGATAAAGATTTTACAATGTATGCACTTGTAGGAGCTGAAACAATCTCAACCATATTAACTCAGGTTAATGATGAAAATGTTGAGCAGCCAATTGCTTTCTTTGGACAAAGCTTGCACGATTACGAAACAAGGTACACATTTCTTGAAAAACAAGTACTTTCAGTAGTCAGAGGGCTAAATAATTTTAAGTACATGCTTTCAAACAACAAAATCATGTTCTTGTTTTTCATCCAAGTGTGAAAGCTTTCTTGTTAAATAAAGAATTGAATGAGAAAAGATCAGGCTGGATAAGGAAGGTCATGGAATATGATGTTGATATTCATGTTGTGAAGACAGTTCGAGGAAAAGGCTTGTGTGAACATCTAATTGTTGATATGGAAAAATAGCAGACTACAGAACCTGAAGATTCAAAACAGCATGCTGAAATTACGTATCAGCAATCAAGACATTATGGTTCTGCCAGAAAATCAGCAACCTGAACTTGCTCAAGATGTCCAGGAATCAAGATGGATGACTGATTTAGTTAACTATCTACAACATGGCATCTATCCGGAAGGTATGGACAAGAATAAACGAAGGTATTTCAGATTACAAGTTGTACCCTATGTTTTCATTGATGGTGTATTATTCAAAAGGGATATAAATGGAATCTTGTTGCGATGTGTTGACTATGATAAAATTCAGCAATTATTATCAGAATTCCATGAAGGACCTGCAGGAGGTCATTTCTTAGCACATACCACAACCTTAAAAATCATGAAAGCTGGTTACTATTGGCCCAGTATATTCAAGGACTATTTTGAATGGATTAGGAAGTGTAAGAAATGTGTTTTCTTTGTTGGAAAAGACTGTTTGGATTCACTGCCTTTACAACCTATTTCAGTTGATCAACCTTTTATGCAGTGGGGCCTTGATTTTATTGGCATGATAAACCCACTTTCGTCACAAGGACACAAGTGGATTTTGACTGCTACATATTACTTTACATGCTAGACTGAAGCAATAGCCTTGAAAGATGCTAATGAAACTTCGATACTATCCTTTTATGAAGGTATAGTTTGTAGATTTGGTGTCCCAGCAACTATCATATCAGATAATGCTTTAGCATTTCTTGGTGCAAAGGTAACAGATTGGGCTGTTAATCATGGAATTTATCTAAGTTCTTCATCTAACTATTACCCACAAGGTAATGGGTTAGCTGAAAGTACTAACAAGAATATTTTAAGGATCATCAGAAGAACACTCAAAGATAACAAGAGAGCTTGGCATCTAATGTTGAATTTAGCACTTTGGGCTGATAGAGTGACTCCTAAAAGATCAGTTGGCAATTCACCATACAAGCTTGTTTATGGAAGAGAAGCAAGAATGCCTATTTCAGTTGAGTTACCCACATTAGATTTGTTGCATCAAATGGAGCTTCTTGAAAATGAACCATTGCAGGTTCGTTATGCAGAATTAATGGAATTACAAGAGCTAAGAGATCAAGCTCATTTAAACATGGAAAAGAATCAGAAACAGATGAAGAAGAATTTTGATAAGAAATCCAAATTCAGAATCTTCAATGAAGGAGATATTGTGTTAAAGTGGGATGTTGATTGTGCAAATCCAGGAAGACACATGAAGTTCGATACAATCTGGAGTGGTCCTTACATGATTTCAGCTTGCAAAGAACACAATATTTTTAGCTCTCAAGGCTGAATGGAGAGGAACTTCCCATTCCTGTGAATGGTATGTTTCTCAAACACTGTTATTGAAAATCCTACAGTGTCTATTTAGAGTAGGATTTCCCTTCAATAAGTGCAGTTCCTACACATTGTAATGTTTTTTCAATTCAATAAGTGCATTCATGCATGTGATCTGGTTTACCAGATCTTTTCCTAGTTTTAGTTCATTTTGGAAGGGTTGGACCTTCAGGAAGGAAGATTTTGGTTACATGCTTTAGACTCCATGCCCAATGGACAAGAGCAAGGCACTGGTTTATAAGCTAGTAGGTAGCTTTCCCCGTAGGATCGCCAGAAATGTTGACAATTTTTACACTTGTGCAAAAATGGGCAACTTGAAACTTCGTTATGATGGATAGCATTGGTGAAGTATACCTAAGCTAGGGAAGGTTCTTTCAGACAATATTGTTACTATTGAATTAATTAATGATTACATGAAATCTACAGCTATGTGTGTTGTTACAAAACATAACAGATCACATAGTCTACAATTTCATGTTATCTTCAGCAAAATAACACAAAGCCTCGAAGGACAGCTGTGTTGTCTTGATGAAGACACTGAATTGTAGAATAGATGAAGTGTTAGGTTTTGGAGTAGCAATCATGACTACAGATTACAGAAATCAGAGTTCATTACTGGATGTTACAGGTATTCTTTAATGATTCTTTCCTTCATGATTAAGACATTCAATTATATTATTGGGTTGTTTAGTTCATCATACAATCCATATCAGAAAGTAGAAATGTAGAAAGAAATACACAACTCAATTTCACAATTCAATGTTTTATTCATAAGGAATTTCAAATGTTCCCACACAAGCTGTGGGATGTAACTAGAAAGTAAAGTATAGCTACTGAAATAAGAGGCACACATGCATGAAAGATAAAATAAAGGAGTATGAATGAACCCATCATTGCCTTGAGGTTTTTCCTTTGATTGATGCATCCTCATCTTCAACTTTGTTCCATCTCCATATTGATTATTGAAAGCATTGTACCTGAAAATAGAAAAGAGAAAACTCATCAGTTAAGAGCTCACGGTTAATCCATATTCTTATACTCTCCTAATTCATGGCATATGGATCTCTAAATAATAGGAGATATAGATTACTTGAAGATCAAATAGTATACATTATTTTCTCACTCAGAAAGAAGGAAAGAGAAGAAAAGAAAAACATGGACATAAGAGAGGCCAAAAAGCCTAAATATTCTCTAACTATTTTCTCAAGTGTGTAGGAATAAGTTATTGATCAGGGGATATTTTCTAGTGTCAAAATTTTCCTAAACATCCCTACACCATTTCAATGTAGTATATCCTTTAGAGAGATTTCTGATGACTATAAGAACGTGAAAAATGGACACTCTGAGCTCAAGTTATGTCCGATCAAAGTTCAGTCACTATGGAAGTCAACTTTGGTCAACATGTCAACAAGTGGACCAATGGGAAGGTGACACGTGGCAATTGGTGATAAGAAAATTTTTATGGTATTATAATTTTTTAAATCATTTCCATGGTATAGAGCTCATCGCAAGCTTTCTTACACATTTTGAATGGACCAAATCTAAGTTCGTATGCGAAAGATATGCATAGTCAAAGTTGTGGTCAAATGATGACATGGACAAATGGCATATTATGGGCGTAACACTTGGTAGGTTTTTAGTGGATTTGGATTTGAAATAATAATAATAATAATTTATTTAATTGATTCCATGGGAATAAGCCTAATCTCATGGGATAAGGAGGAATTTGTGGACAAAAAGTTATTTAAAGGTTTATCTTATCCCTTTCCCACCAAATGTGGGGTCTATGGCTAAATTGGGCATCTAACCTATGGAAGGGGGATTTGAACACAACACCTCATCTAAAAAGATAAGTGGCCTTACCAACCCTCCACCCTTTTGTAAGTGGTATAAATAAAGCTCACTTATATCTATAATAGACAAGTGTCAGGTCTGTGTCAAGTCAATAAGTAGGTAGTTTTAGAAAAGTGCAATTTTGGGGCACTTCTGCTCACTTCCAGATCTCAATTTATACATGAAAGTTGCTCATAATTTTGAGAAAATCACGATGGTGTGATAATTTATTTGATTTGGAGCTTTTGTGATAGAGTTATTAGATTTTAAAGTCACACAAAGGCGTAGAAACAAAGGGAGACACCGCTGCAAGTGGATCAAGAAGGTGAAGGATAGAGGTTGAGCTCCATTAACATCCTTCGAAGGTATAAAACATAGTTTTTCAGATTTTTGATTCATTATTGGTTAATGTAAATTTTATTGTATTTACATTTTCAACATTAGTAATGGATCGTTTCACCATGAACCCGTGGACGTAGGAATTTCGAACCTCGTAAACAATTTGGGTATTGTGTTTTGATTTTATTTTCAGTTTCAAATATTTACAAGTTTAATTCAAAATATGATATGGATGTAACTATAATCAATAATTTGATAAAATTTTAAAATCGATTAAAATCAAGAAACAGTGATTTTTGGGGCTTCGATCAAACAGTGAAATTTTGAGTAAATTGCAAACTTAATTTCAGTTTGAATTCAGTCCTAAATCATATTTTGATCAGTTTTCTAAAGTATACAATCCTTTTAAGTTGATTAAAATTGAATATCCTTGAAAGCATTTAAAAGTGGAAATAATACACCCATTTTTGGATCAAGTTTGGTATCAGAGCAGTTAGATTTCCTGATTAGCTTCTAATTGTGTTTGAAAAATTTATCAGTTTTCAGTGTGCAAAAATTTTGGGGATTATTAATCTTCTTTTGCAAGTGTGTAGTTTTGGAAGTACAAGTTGTGTTTGCAGGGACAGGGAATCATGGACAAGTCATCCAAACATGAGCAACTGGATGAGCTTGAAGCCATTAACTGCCAACTCCAGGAAGAAAACTCTTTCCTGAGAGCTAATTTTTATTCCTTGGAAGAGGAAATAGTGCAATTAAAATCTGAGCCACAATCCTCTATAAACAAGAAAGAGGAGTATGTCAATGAAATGCTTGCACAAATCGAGAAGTTGATGGGATTTGTTAAAGAGTTGCAGGAAGAAATACGGACCAAGGATGCCCTCTTGGAAAAGTTGCAACAAGGTGAACATAAGAAGGAAATGCCTTCCAAATCAGATGCAAGTACTATGACAGAATGAACTATAAGTTGTTCACATTTTAATTCTTCCTCTCATTCAGTTTCAAATATTCCTTTAGGTCAGTTTGAAAAACACACTAAGGTAATTGGGTCTAAACTAATGGTTAAAATGGGATATAATGGAAAAGGCCTTGGTAAAAATGAACAAGGTAATGCTAACCCAATACATATAGAGGATCATCCTTAGTTTGTAGGTTTGGGTTATTCTAGTGGGAAAATGGAAATTGGAGAAAGTTCTGAAGCAACTGAAAGAAGAAAATATTCCAATAGCCAATGATCTATGCCTCTAGAATTGTAAGATTCCACCATCAGGAGGAACAATGAAAGGTTTAAGAAAGCAGGTAAACTAGGTAATGAAATTCCACCTCCTCCCACTTACACTAAAAATAGCACTAAAGGGAAATTTAATCCTAAGACTTCTAGAACACTCTTTCAGTCTGAACAATATAGCTTTGGTAGATAGGGGTATGCTTTTCCCTGCACATTTTGTGAAGGTACTAATCATTCTACAACATATTGTTGGAAGAGGAAAAATATGATAAAGAAGTTAATGCCTTTTGTGAATGATAAGGAAGGTGCAAAAGACAAATCTCACTCTGATAAGGCGAGAAATGGAAAAAAGGTTACCTCTCCTAAACAGGGGAATCATTTTCCTAGACAGAGTTCAGGGAATATAAAAATGGGTAAGACTTCTAAAAATAGGGAAGTTAAATTTTGTTCCCATTGTAAAAGGAATGGTCATGATGTTAAGATGTGTTGGTATGTTCCTTCAGTGCAACATTGGAAAGTTGTTAAAAAGGAAAATAATGTCAAACCAAAATTTGTTGATCTAACTCATGTAAATGCTCATTCTAGTACTGGGTAAGTAAAACCACTGAAATGGAGATATCCAAGTAATTGGATGGGAAAAACATTCCTCAACTTTAGGTTTGCATTACAGTAACTGGTGATAATATGCAAACATTTTCAAAGCTATACTTTAGGGATTTTGATCCTATGTTAATGTTTATCTTTGAAATAATTTGGAAGCAGTCGTAAAGAAGATTTGAGTGATAGGTTCATCATACTCATATTCATCTTCTCACATTTTGGTTGGTTATTCCATTTCTGACAACATTATGCATGAATATGGGCATCGTTAGAATGTCTATTTTGAAACTTGCAGTTTTATAATGTTGTCATTTGTGTAAATATTATGGATGCTTATAAGACCCATTCAGGCACGTGTTTGATATTGTAATGAATAGACAAACTTGTTGTATCCACATGTGTTATTTACACTAATTTATAAGACCCTTATTTTGGGAAAATTTGATTTTTGTAACTATCAGATGTGGTTGCAATTGGGTTGTAAATTTATTACACTAGGAAACTGGTTTGCAAAGGTACCAGGTGATCATTTTGTAGATTATGGCAGTTCACCAATTTGGGTAAGCATACAGTTTATAGTATATCCCTTTACAGTTCAGTGTATGGATAGAATATTTACATATTCACATTGATTCAGATTTTGACTATAGCCATTTTGGGCGTTGATGGTTTAATTATTCTAGATAGTGAATGTTTGCAGTTGTAATCAACATAATTACAAAGTGTTAGTTGAACACTAGCTTCCATTATAGATAGGTGTTATTATCTGACTCGTTATTTGTGATGGCAATACAATGTTTTTGGAAAATTCATGTGGATTCAGTTGTTGACTATAGCTATTTTTGGGTGTTGATAGTCTAATTTATTCTGGATAGTGAATATTTGCAAATGTTACAGTTTCAGATGGATAGTGGGCACTAGCCTAATTGTGGGTAGTTTAGATGTCTAGTATACTAATCTATGTTTATGAAATTGTAATTTAAGTAATCATCTGTATCACAAGGTGACAATTGAACACTATCTTTCTATAATAGAATGGGTGTTATTATTTGGTCAATTATTTGTGATGGCATTATAGTGGGGTATGATAGTTCACAGTTGTGTGCAGAGTTGACAGTGTTGCAGCGTTTAAGTTGAACACTAGCTTAATTGGGTGTTATTATCTGATCGGTTATGTAATTAGCTAATCAAATATTTATATTTTATTAACCTATAATGTTATTTCGGGTTCTTGTATATTTTATTGCAATGCAGGAAGAGATAGCATGTTTTGTGGGTTGATACATAGCTTTTTGTCGACAAAACACCTTCTCAATAGCGAGGAGTGATCAGGGGATATTTTTCAGTGTCAAAATTTCCCTAAACTTTCCTAGAACATACCAATGTAGTAGATCCTTTAGAGATCTTTCCAGTGACTATAAGAACGTGAAAAATGGACACTCTAAGCTCAAGTTATGTCCGGTCAAATTTCAGTCAACATGGAAGTCAACTTTGGTCAACATGTCAACAAGTGGACCAATGGCAAGGTGACACGTGGCAATTAACGACAAGGAAAAATTGATGGTCTTGTAATTTTTTAAATAAATTCCATGGTATATATCTTGTCACAAGATTTCTTAAGCATTTTGAATGGACCAAATCTGAGTTCGTATGCGAAAGATATGCATAGTCAAAGTTTTGGTCAAATGATGACATTGCACACTCTGACGTGGACAAATGGCATATTATGGGCATGAAACTTGGTAGTTTTTTAGCGGATTTGGATTTAAAATAATAATAATAATATTTTATTTAATCCATTCCACGGGAATAAGCCTAATCCCATGGGATAAGGAGGATTTTGTGGACAAAAAGCTATTTAAAGGCTTATCCTATCCCTTTCCCACTAAATGTGGGGTCAATGACTAAATTGGGCGCCTAAACCTATGGAAGGGGGATTTGAACCCAGCACCTCATCTTAAAAGATAAGTGGCCTTACCGATCCGCCACCCTCTTGTAAGTGGTATAAATAAAGCTCACTTGTATCTGTAATAGACAAGTGTCAGGTCTGTGTTAAGCCAATAAGCAGGCAGTTTTGGAAAAGGGCAATTTTGGGGCACTTCTGCTCACTTCCAGATCTTGAGCTATATATGAAATTTGGTTAAAATTTTGAGATGATAACGATGGTATTATAATTTATCCTATTTGGAGCTTTTGTGATGGAGTTATTGGCTGTTAAAGTCACACAAATGCGTAGAACTAAAGGGAGACACCATTGTAAGTGGATCAGGAAGGTGAAGGACAGAGGCTGAGCTCCATCAACATCCTTAGAAGGTTTGAAACATAGTTTTTCAGGTTTTTTATTCATTATTGGTTAATTTAAATTTCATTATATTTACATTTTTTAACATTATTAATAGATCGGTTCACCACGAACCTGGGGACATAGGAATTCTGAACCCCGTAAACAATTTGGGAGTTGTGTTTTGATTTTATTTTCAGTTTCTGATATTTACAAGTAAGTTAAATTCAAAATATGAATATGGATGTAACTATAATCAATAATTTGATAAAATTGTAATATTGATTATAATCAAGAAACAATGATTTTTGGGGCTTCGATCAAACAGTGAAATTTTGAGTAAATTACAAACTTAATTTCAGTTTGAATTCAGTCCTAAATCATTTTTTGATCAGTTTTCTGAAGTATACAATCCTTTTAAGTTGATTAAAATTGAAGATCCTTGAAAGCATTTAAAATTGGAAAAAATTAAACATTCATTTTTGGATCAGTTGTAGAAAGAAAAAATAAATCATATCTTATAGTCCTCATTATAGGTAAAGATTGCAAAGTTCAATAATTTCTATCCTATGGTACATGAAACAAATGAGTCATAAGTACATGCTAGAATGAAGGAAGAATGTAACTCAAAGGTGAAGTAGAAAAGGATCAGATTTTGGAGGCTAAAGTTAACTGAAAAGAGAAAATTACAGCTAAAATAGAATGAGAAGGAAATCTGGGAAAATTTTGGCAGGATTTCGCCATGTAAAATGGACATTTACAGCTTTCCATCATGTTGTTTTTAACTGATACATGCTTTAAAAGATTTATGTAAATCAAATAAGTGATACAGAAAAGCAAAAAAGCATGCCATTATCAAGATAACAATTATTATGTTTCGGTTTCCAACAATAAATCAACTTCAATGGAAAAGTGATGTATTCTGTTTTATAAATTAGAAGGTACATCTATTACAGCTGAAACAAAAATAAAAGAAATAATTCTGGAAAAATTTTGACAGGTCTTCACCATGTAAAATGGACATTTTAAATTTTCCAACATGCATACTAAAACTATTATGAAGATCAAATACAGTATTTAAACAGAAAATAAATGGACTGCACTTTCACTCATCAAATTGAAGTACTTTGGAGCTTTCATTTTATTTACAACTGAATAACATGAAGTCTTAAGATAATCCAACAAAGTTCAGCCATTCTAGAAGTATAGTTTTCAAATAAAGAAAATATAAAGTCCATAGAATGCTAAAGTATAGCTTCAAAGCTAAGATTAAATACATGATTCACAGTTTTACAGGTACAGTTTGAATACCAAAAGCATTATTTTAGTGTGTTTAAAACTGAATGGTTAGGTACAAGATTGGAAATATTTTTTTATGGATGTACAGAGGAAGTAAGTGGACATGTTCAGGAGATAGAAGTTTCGAATGACTCTGATACACTCATCCAAACAACAAAGGGCCAAGGTCGAATCGAATCAAGTAGTGCAGAATGTAAGATAGTATGAACTGGATTTCAAATTTTCAAAAAATATTATTAGCCTCAAGATCAGAGTTTCAAAGATCAAAACAACAAAGTTCTAAGGTCCCAGAGAATGAAGAACAAGACAAAGAATGCTCCATGATCATTCTTAGAAGGAACCCAAAGGAGCTCAAAAGGGAAATAGAGTACAAGAAAATGTTCATGGTTGAGCCATGCAAAGTCATTCAGAACCCAAATATGAAGAAATATAGAAACCCTAATAAGCATAAAATTATGGTGACTCTTTTCAGGAAAAATACATAGTGAGCAAATTAGAAACCAAAGATGGCGGTTTATAATAATAGATTAGAATATTAATAGCTCAAACCCGAATAATCAAGTCAAAGAATAGAGGCGAGAAAATTTGATACTTCAATTATTTCGGTTTATCACCATTCAATAGAGAAAACAATATAGAAGTACAAAATTTGAATCAAAAACACATTCATATCCAAGCTAATGAAATATTGAATTATTTCAGAAAATTTTTATTCCATGTGAAATCAGTTTCAAGTTGAAGTATCAGAGTGAGAAGTGTACAACTCTTGGCTAGAGACCAAAAACCCATTAATGGGTATCAAGAAATCAGATTAATAGACAATAACTCACCATTTATAATCAAACAGTTGAAACTTTCAAGTAACTGAATGATGAAGCAAGAAATCCATATGCCCATGAGAAGTTTCAAATTCAGGAGTTAATCAGGAGTAAGAAATCACAGAACCCACAAATATTTTCAAGCATTTAAGTGATATATCCAAGGAAGAAAATGAAAATAGAAGTGTATGTGTGTAAGAGAAAAATTAGCTCACCTATAACCACTCATGGTAACAAACACCTAGAACCATCTTTCTTAGAAATCTTTGACAGAGTGAATACAACGAAGAATGCAACTCATCCTTGAATTCCAACTAGGTTTTTGAGAGCCAAATCTACAGAGCTCAAGAGAAAAGATACATTTTCTATAGAGAAACCTTGCATAGCTTTGAAGGAAGCCATAAAACTATAAAGCCAAGCTAAAATCTTACTCAGAAAAATGAATCGAACTCGTCAAGAAACAATAATGGTGGACAAAAGACAACACCAGGAAGAGATATCAAAAATAAAGAAAAACCTTACAAAGCTAGGGATGATTAATATACAGTCAGGAGATCACAGAAACACAAAGCCATGAACACCTTTCTTAAAAAAGAAAACATTGATATAGATACCATAGAGCAACAAGTGATCGTTTGTGCAAAAGGACCGAGCTCACAGACTTCACAATGGTGGCTAGGAAAGAAGACATAAACCTCCTTCTGCATTAAAATCTTAACACAAAGCAATGCAACTGGTAAAATCGATCAAAATCTTGCAAGAAAATCCAACCTAGAACTCAAAATAATCAATAATGGTGGCCATTAAAACCTTGCAAAGAGTCCAAGAGCCGATCTCGACAAGAAACAATAAAAGAAAATACAGATGCAACCGAGCTGAGAGAATCGATCTACTATAGAAGATGGGACTTAATATAATTAAAATGGTGGAGAGATCAAATAATTCCACTCATAAAGCTTTATAAACTCATAGAGGCTGAGTTTTCAAAGTCCAAGAACTCAAAGATCAAAGCAATGACATCAATGAAAATTTTTCCAGGGCTTTGTCGCTCAGACCCAGAATAACTAGAATGGACCAAATGATGGAGGCTCAAGTGACTTTTCAACTCACCAATGCTCAAGAGTTGAGTATAAGTATGGAACTCAACCAAGAGGTAGGGATTAACGATCAGAGTTCAAGCCATGCCAAGATCGAGGGCTGGAGATGGATACAATATCCAATGCAAGTCACCATGGTAAGATACCAATTACTACGCTAAAATTTAGGTCAGAAACCCTTACCACAAGGCAAAGATCGTCGGCCTGAAAATGTTCACTATAGAGATCAACGATTTAAAAATGATCAAAAATATTCGAAGCAAACTACAATGATCAGAATATCACCCACCATATTAAATGCCAGGATGGAAACCCTAACCGAGGGTTAGAAAATTCAATAGCCATGAATCAAAAGTATAGAGATCAATGACCTGAATCAAGGGACCAATTTTCATGCAAACCACCAAGGTTACAGTTAACTTGACTCGAGTTAAAATATCACCGAAAAAACACATGCAAGGGTGAATCATCATTACGAAGAGGCCAACCCTTATTATTCAAAAATTATTTGCATTTTTGACTTATCTACTATAGTCCAAGCTCCAAAT
Organism: Taxus chinensis; assembly: GCA_019776745.2. NCBI lineage: Eukaryota > Viridiplantae > Streptophyta > Pinopsida > Cupressales > Taxaceae > Taxus > Taxus chinensis. Next base: position 349,949,206 of record CM034151.1, read on the forward strand.
GATGCAAAATCCAACCAAATTATATTGTGCAATGATCACCCAAAATAGTAAGGTCAAACCATGGTCTATTTCCAATCTAATGTAAAAGGGGGTGGCAGACCTTATAGTATGCCTAAGTCTAAAAGGTGGTTGAATGTAACATAGTGCCCCTTTTAAAACAAAATACACTGTATTTTTTAAAAACACAATAATTTTCTAAGTCCACAAGAGTGGCCAAACCCAATGAATAAAAGTGCTCACAATCATAGGTGGTCCCCACTAGTGGGAAGGTTGGAGATGATTCACAATGTGTTATCCATATGATCACAAGAAGACAGAACAAGTGTCAACATCAGAGCCTAATATTGGAGGTGGTCCCCATCATGTGAAAGATGTTTGGATGAATTTATTTTTGCAAGTATTGCAAAAAATGTAATTGATTCTACTCACTCACAAAGATATGATTTTTTTTGCATGCCTCCACAAAAGGATAGATTAGCAAAAGGACAAAATTGCATGCACTAAGAGAATACTTTCTCATCAAGAAATATTTATTATTAGCAAATTATTCACCCATCTTTTCTTAAAAATAGAACTATCAACTTCAGTTTGATTGTGATGTAATCAAAGGCTATTAATTCCTCTTTCTACTAGTCTGCTTTATTTTATTCCTTTATTTATTCATGATAAAGGATAAAAATAGGATGCATGTAAGAGTACATCCTTAGTCTATTTTTAATAAGGGTGGGTGAATCAATTTTGCTATATATTGTGTGCCTTCGCAAAGTACAAAGGAGAAATGTTTTAGATACATGAGTGCTAAAGTAATTTTCTACCAGTTTTTCCCTTTGAATGTAAAGTATTTTCTACCTTTCCAATTATTTGCAGTCTTGTGTATGTTTCTATTAATCTTGTGAATGTTAAATTCCTTAATTAATCATCTTACCCTGTTGCGAATTCAGTAATTTTTGCATGATATTAATGTGTATGTGTAACTTAGTAGTATTGTTGTGATTTTATCCCTCAATACATCAAATTGTTTATCCTTAATTATCTTTAGAAAATTGTTGGCCTGTGCATCAGAAATTCATTCCATATCAATTGTGCATGTACTCAGTCAAAGACCTCATACAATTTTAGTGTATCACCTTAGTTTTAATTTCATTTTTACAATCATCTTTTACCCTTAAACCCCAAAAAAATCAGTTTAGGATACATCAATAAGGAACCGGCCGTGATACCAGAGACTCACCTCAAAATAGGTATACCCATAGACCTGAGGTGTTTCCATTGTATCTACAAAAGAGAGAGATAAAATTTGAAAGCTTAGAACACTTGCAGCCATCTCTCTACAGAGTGCACTTTCGAGAAATAACAAGTATTGTACATATAGGAGAGGTGTGGAAGATTACAAATCTTCATTGTATATCCTCTGTAAAGTGAATATTAATAGATTGGTTGTTTCTTGGTGGACATATCCCACACTAGGTGAACCACGTTATATCTTGTGTATTGTTCTTTTGATTTAATTTTCATATTTATTGCTTGTATGCTTAATTCTGATAATAGATTTGTACAATAAGTGTGTGGCTAAACCCAACATGTACGACCATGGATGATGTTGTTACATCATATTTGACATTTGTGAGCAATTTAGGAGCTTTACTAATCATGGTGATGGCATTTTTGGTCTTTGATGAATCAAGTAATGGGTTTTTTAGCCATTTTTGGGCTTGTTTAGTGCATTTGAGCATGGATGACCTACATGGGTCCATTATGAATGTTTTTATGAATTTATTGGTATGTTTTTTATATTTTTTAGTTACGATAAATGATCTATACTAACTTTTTTATGTGTTTGAGATGAGAAGAGTATAAAGTGATTGTTTTACTTCATTTTTGAACTAGTGAAGCTAGGAGGGAAAATGTGACCTAGGTGAGAGTTTGAAATCTATTCAAAGGCATGAAATCAAAGTTTAAGATGTGTTTAAAATTATGAAGAATGTGAGAGAGCATGTGTGCAAGGTTTTGAATCCAATATAAGTCATGAAAGTGTGAGGTATATCAAGTTAAAGAAGAGATGCTTTGAACAAGGTTTTGAAGATGTGTGAGCAGAATTTTTATCTCCATCAGTTGTGGCATCAATAATAATCATATATATTCATCTTTACATGGTTTATTTGGTGCTTTATTATCTTAGGGGGTTGTATCCTCCTTATGGAGTTGGTGTTTCACTAAATCTCTTTGCTTTGTGTAATATAAGTAGAGTTTCAGTGGGTTTTCTTCCCCGTAAGGGTTTGCCACTTACATCTTGTGTCTATGTGTTCTCTCTTATGTGTTATGGTTATTTAAATGTATTGTGCACACCTAATAATCTCTTATTGAATGTATATGAATGAATGGATATTAATGGATGATGAAATTAAAGGTAAATGAAATAAGAAATTTGGAGGACTAATTCACCCCCCTCTATGTCCATTATGCTTCCAATAATTGGTATCAGAGAAATTCCTTGAGAAGTAAGTTTAATCACTTGAAGGAGATCCTAGAAGCACAAGCAATGGGTAAGCCTTTAGATGTTGAAGTATCATTAAGGATGAAGTATGAAGTCACAGAGTCCCTGATTCATGGTCTACAAGATCAAATTATTTGCATGAAGATAGAGCATGATCAAGCCATCAAGGGTTTGGAATTTCAAGTTGATAGAGTGACTAAAACCCTAAAGGATAAAGATGAAGTTGGTTTCAGGTATGAAGAAAGTTTGAAATGCCTAGAATCTGATTTAGAAGATGCATCTAATAGGTTGAAGATGTATAAGAGGTTAGAGATGAGATCTGAAGCCCTTGATGAGACCTTAGAAGGTCTGAGAGATGCAAATGATCAAACATGCTTATGTTTCAAGGGAAAGCAAAAGGAGAATGATGAAGGATCTATACCAAGTTCTCAATCCGATGTGAAGGTGACCAAGAAGGTTGATCTAAGAAAGTCTAACCTTGTTAGAAAACCTAATGCTATGAGGTATGGTTCTTCATTTAATGATTATTGTTATATTTGTCATGATTTTGATCATAGAGCTAGAAATTTAAAAAGAATGTCTTCTAGGAATGGTGAAAATATCTTCAAAGTTGAATGTTACTAATGTTGTGGATATGGTCACAAGGCTAAGGAATGTGGTTGTAATCTAAGAGTGTGTGATTCAAGAGGAAATAAGAATGGGATTGTTTGTTTCAAATGTCACAAATAGGGACACATTGCTAGACTCTCTCACCAAGGTGAATCTCCAAGATTCAATATCAGGTTTAAAGTATTCAGAGGGAAATAGAATAAAGAGTTTAAGATAAAAATCAGTCCTAAGAATGAATATAAGATAGTCAGGTGTGCTCTTATGGTCAAAAAGGATGTTATTCATGCCAAAAATGTCAAAGAGAGATCTAGTGCTATCATGATGGAAGACAAGGTCATCATTCCCAAGTAAAATCAAGGAAGCACGTTTTCTTTAGTTGAAGGGCTTAGATCTAAAGCAATTCATATGTGCCTAAATGTTATCTAATCTCTAGTGCATGAAAAGTTGAAGAAACTAGGCTTTTGGGACACTATAAGAGTCATACTGTATGGGATGTGACCTCTCATTGTGTTTTTGAGTCCTTGTTACTTATAGGTGTTTGATTTTTTCATGATGTCATTTGAGAGAGGTCTGATCTTGAAGTAGGTATGATTCATAGTATGTGTCACCGTGAATGATTTTTATGTGGTTTGTTTATGTCTTGGAATTCATGTATATTAGAAATCTATCAGCTTCAAACTGTTATCATGAGTAAATAAGATTATGAGTGAGTTATTGGTCCTATGAGAGTCCATATTATGATCCCAAGATAATCATGTTACATCTGAATATTCTAGGTGTGTAAGTTTAATGGTAACTTAAAGTATTCATAGTTTTGAGTTGGTATGATTGTATACATTACCATTGTCATATATATGGTCAAGTTTTCTTGGAGTGTGTATACTCATTAAATAAGTGTGTGGTGTGACATAATGAGTTTCCAAGATTGTTAATGTATTATGAGTCATGGTTATGTGAAAAATTTTGTGATAATTGTTGATGCAAAATCACAGCACCCCCCAAATGAGAAATTTTATGGACTGGGGCATTCGGCTTGATTGCACAACATTAAACTATCATGAGTGTGGGACATTGCAAAACAGGATAGCTCTCCAGATAAGGATGGTTCCTGCTCCTAACCTACCTACCACTAACTACCCAAGTGTAGGAAAAACTACTCACTAACCCTAAACTAATGCTTCCAAGGGAACAGGGATAGAAAAATGTATGAAAGTAAAGCCTACACTAAAGCGGTGATACACTAAGAAAGTAACTCGGTCTCCTCCAAAACTGTGCCCTCTAGAGCTAACTAATTTTCATCTGGAACAAGCTCTCGTATGATATCCTCTTCCCAGTCAAAGTCGCACGAGTCACACCATTCTTCAACTATTCTGCAGTTGTCAAACATGATGACGTTGGTTGGGAGAGGTGCATTGGCAGGGGAGACAAAGTAGACTTAGAAGAATATCGAAGGATGGGCGCAGATGACATGGAAGGTGTGTGCGCTAAAGGAATAGAGGTGCACATGGAAGGAGAGATGGTGGAAAAGTGAAGGTGAGATGGAGGGGGGAGTTCTCAATGGGGGTAGTGCGCAAGAAGCTGGGGACACGCGCAGTGGACTGAGATGATGTAAGTTGGCACAGAGGAGTGGGAGGGTTGTAGGATGGTAGTGCAAGGTTGCCCCATTGACAAGGGCTTCCGTGCACTAGATTTTTGAGCCTCCATTGCTTCCACCCACATTTGTAATCTGGGGCGACATCTAAGTGATAAAGTGTAGCTTCCGCTGGGTGCTAAACTAGCCTGGTACAAGGGCCAACCCATGGACAAGGGACCTTGTAGCCACTTTAGCTCCCTTTATGGAGCACTTGACTCTAAGTTGTATCATGTCCATCTCCATATTTTGCACCTACCTCTCAAAATCATCTTCAACCAAGGAGTTTCCACCATCATCTACATAAACATGTTCTTCATAAACATTTTGGTTTAAAAAAAGTGGGTTGTATGTATTTTCGGGATAATGGGGCTTATAAAACTTATTTGGAGGAGGATTTTGAAACTGTGGGGATGGAGGGAAATAGTTCTACTGCTTCAAATGAGAATTCCATGGCGGGAAAGAATTCATGATTGCACAACTTCAAAAGAGGAATGTGGAATGATGGAAAAAGGAGAAATGAATGGAGGAATAAGAGGAGACTGGTCTGCACATGAGATAATGGATGCGTTGAATCAGTGGAGTCGCCAAATGTGTTGAAAATGCCTCTAAAGGTTGGATCTCAGCAATAACACATCAAAATTGTTGAGATGAAGATGTAAAGCTCTTCACTCTGGTCCCACCGGGCGTGCTAGAAACTGTTGGTTGCTCAAATGTGCACCCACATCTTGGATCTCAGAAGGGTCAAGGTGTTTGAGACCATAATGGAAACTGTCCCTAAGTTGTGGGACCTTGCGTGCTTGGGATGGATCTCCGGAGAAGGTTGTTTCCTCTACCTACCTCTAACACTACTACTACTCCTAATGCTGAAAGAAAAATACTAGGACTAAACATACCAAAGGGAAATCAGGGAAAGAATTTGACATTTGTGAGCAATTTAGGAGCTTTACTAATCATGGTGATGGCATTTTTGGTCTTTGATGAATCAAGTAATGGGTTTTTTAGCCATTTTTGGGCTTGTTTAGTGCATTTGAGCATGGATGACCTACATGGGTCCATTATGAATGTTTTTATGAATTTATTGGTATGTTTTTTATATTTTTTAGTTACGATAAATGATCTATACTAACTTTTTTATGTGTTTGAGATGAGAAGAGTATAAAGTGATTGTTTTACTTCATTTTTTGAACTAGTGAAGCTAGGAGGGAAAATGTGACCTAGGTGAGAGTTTGAAATCTATTCAAAGGCATGAAATCAAAGTTTAAGATGTGTTTAAAATTATGAAGAATGTGAGAGAGCATGTGTGCAAGGTTTTTGAATCCAATATAAGTCATGAAAGTGTGAGGTATATCAAGTTAAAGAAGAGATGCTTTGAACAAGGTTTTGAAGATGTGTGAGCAGAATTTTTATCTCCATCAGTTGTGGCATCAATAATAATCATATATATTCATCTTTACATGGTTTATTTGGTGCTTTATTATCTTAGGGGGTTGTATCCTCCTTATGGAGTTGGTGTTTCACTAAATCTCTTTGCTTTGTGTAATATAAGTAGAGTTTCAGTGGGTTTTCTTCCCCGTAAGGGTTTGCCACTTACATCTTGTGTCTATGTGTTCTCTCTTATGTGTTATGGTTATTTAAATGTATTGTGCACACCTAATAATCTCTTATTGAATGTATATGAATGAATGGATATTAATGGATGATGAAATTAAAGGTAAATGAAATAAGAAATTTGGAGGACTAATTCACCCCCCTCTATGTCCATTATGCTTCCAATAATTGGTATCAGAGAAATTCCTTGAGAAGTAAGTTTAATCACTTGAAGGAGATCCTAGAAGCACAAGCAATGGGTAAGCCTTTAGATGTTGAAGTATCATTAAGGATGAAGTATGAAGTCACAGAGTCCCTGATTCATGGTCTACAAGATCAAATTATTTGCATGAAGATAGAGCATGATCAAGCCATCAAGGGTTTGGAATTTCAAGTTGATAGAGTGACTAAAACCCTAAAGGATAAAGATGAAGTTGGTTTCAGGTATGAAGAAAGTTTGAAATGCCTAGAATCTGATTTAGAAGATGCATCTAATAGGTTGAAGATGTATAAGAGGTTAGAGATGAGATCTGAAGCCCTTGATGAGACCTTAGAAGGTCTGAGAGATGCAAATGATCAAACATGCTTATGTTTCAAGGGAAAGCAAAAGGAGAATGATGAAGGATCTAATACAAAGTCTCAATCCGATGTGAAGGTGACCCAGAAGGTGATTAAAAAGTCTAACCTTGTTAGAAAAACCTAATGCTATGAGGTATGGTTCTTCATTTAATGATTATTGTTATATTTGTCATGATTTTGATCATAGAGCTAGAAATTTAAAAAGAATGTCTTCTAGGAATGGTGAAAATATCTTCAAAGTTGAATGTTACTAATGTTGTGGATATGGTCACAAGGCTAAGGAATGTGGTTTGTAATCTAAGAGTGTGTGATTCAAGAGGAAATAAGAATGGGATTGTTTGTTTCAAATGTCACAAATAGGGACACATTGCTAGACTCTCTCACCAAGGTGAATCTCCAAGATTCATATCAGGTTTAAAGTATTCAGAGGGAAATAGAATAAAGAGTTTAAGATAAAATCAGTCCTAAGAATGAATATAAGATAGTCAGGTGTGCTCTTATGGTCAAAAAGGATGTTATTCATGCCAAAAATGTCAAAGAGAGATCTAGTGCTATCATGATGGAAGACAAGGTCATCATTCCAAGTAAAATCAAGGAAGCACGTTTTTCTTTAGTTGAAGGGCTTAGATCTAAAGCAATTCATATGTGCCTAAATGTTATCTAATCTCTAGTGCATGAAAAGTTGAAGAAACTAGGCTTTTGGGACACTATAAGAGTCATACTGTATGGGATGTGACCTCTCATTGTGTTTTTGAGTCCTTGTTACTTATAGGTGTTTGATTTTTTCATGATGTCATTTGAGAGAGGTCTGATCTTGAAGTAGGTATGATTCATAGTATGTGTCACCGTGAATGATTTTTATGTGGTTTGTTTATGTCTTGGAATTCATGTATATTAGAAATCTATCAGCTTCAAACTGTTATCATGAGTAAATAAGATTATGAGTGAGTTATTGGTCCTATGAGAGTCCATATTATGATCCCAAGATAATCATGTTACATCTGAATATTCTAGGTGTGTAAGTTTAATGGTAACTTAAAGTATTCATAGTTTTGAGTTGGTATGATTGTATACATTACCATTGTCATATATATGGTCAAATTGTCTTGGAATTTGTATACTCATCAAATAAGTGTGTGGTGTTCCATAATGAGTTACCAAGATTGTTAATGTATTATGAGTCATGGTTATGTGAAAAATTTTGTGATAATTGTTGATGCAAATCACAGCACCCCCCAAATGAGAAATTTATGGACTGGGGCATTCGGCTTGATTGCACAACATTAAACTATCATGAGTGTTGGGACATTGCAAAAACAGGATAGCTCTCCAGATAAGGATGGTTCCTGCTCCTAACCTACCTACCACTAACTACCCAAGTGTAGGAAAAACTACTCACTAACCCTAAACTAATGCTTCCAAGGGAACAGGGATAGAAAAATGTATGAAAGTAAAGCCTACACTAAAGCGGTGATACACTAAGAAAGTTAACTCGGTCTCCTCCAAAACTGTGCCCTCTAGAGCTAACTAATTTTCATCTGGAACAAGCTCTCGTATGATATCCTCTTCCCAGTCAAAGTCGCACGAGTCACACCATTCTTCAACTATTCGCAGTTGTCAACATGATGACGTTGGTTGGGAGAGGTGCATTGGCAGGGGAGACAAAGTAGACTTAGAAGAATATCGGAAGGATGGGCGCAGATGACATGGAAGGTGTGCGCGCTAAAGGAATAGAGGTGCACATGGAAGGAGAGATGGTGGAAAAGTGAAGGTGATATGGAGGGAGGGAGTTCTCAATGGGGGGTATTGGCGCAAGAAGCTGGGGACACGCGCACTGGACTGAGATGATGTAAGTTGGCACAGAGGAGTGGGAGGGTTGTAGGATGGTAGTGCAAGGTTGCCCCATTGACAGGGCTTCCGTGCACTAGATTTTTGAGCCTCCATTTCTTCCACCCACTTTGTAATCTGGGGCGACATCTAAGTGATAAAGTGTAGCTTCCGCTGGGTGCTAAACTAGCCTGGTACAGGGCCAACCCATGGACAAGGGACCTTGTAGCCAACTTTAGCTTCCTTTATGGAGCACTTGACTCTAAGTTGTATCATGTCCATCTCCATATTTTGCACCTACCTCTCAAAATCATCTTCAACCAAGGAGTTTCCACCATCATCTACATAAACATGTTCTTCATAAACATTTGGTTTAAAAAAAGTGGGTTGTATGTATTTTCGGGATAATGGGGCTTATAAACTTATTTGGAGGAGGATTTGAAACTGTGGGGATGGAGGGAAATAGTTCTACTGCTTCAATGAGAATTCCATGGCGGGAAAGAATTCATGATTGCACAACTTCAAAAGAGGAATGTGGAATGATGGAAAAAGGAGAAATGAATGGAGGAATAAGAGGAGACTGGTCTGCACATGAGATAATGGATGCGTTGAATCAGTGGAGTCGCCAATGTGTTGAAAATGCCTCTAAAGGTTGGATCTCAGCAATAACACATCAAAATTGTTGAGATGAAGATGTAAAGCTCTTCACTCTGGTCCCACCGGGCGTGCTAGAAACTGTTGGTTGCTCAAATGTGCACCCACGTCTTAGATCTCGGAAGGGCCGAGGTGTTTGAGACCATAATGGAACTGTCCCTAAGTTGTGGGACCTTGCGTGCTTGGGATGGATCTCCGGAGAAGGTTGGTTCCTCTACCTACCTCTAACACTACTACTACTCCTAATGCTGAAAGAAAATCCTAGACTAAACATACCAAGGGATCAGGGACAGAAGGATGTGTAGAAAGGGGAAATCCTAAGCTAAGGAAGGTGATAGCGTGAGAAGGAAAGGGTTGATCTTTCTCCATGAGCAGCGAAGGAAACATAGACGGCACGGGAGATGAGGGTGGATGGCACGCATCACAGATCAACACACATGATCGGCCTTCCAGCGCATACAACACATGAATGTGGGGACTGCAAGCACAAGAGTACCCACAGCATGCTAGAAAATGCAAACAGAGAGGTGAGATGTAATGAAAATGAGAGAGGGAAGACAAGAGTTCCATAAAACATGATTTTACTACTTAAGGGACACACAGTCATTTACATTCACAACATGAGGCAATAATACATTACAAAGACCACTCTAAGGTCTGAGACCCATGGGAATTTGGCCACTATTTTGGCATGGTGCCGTTACAACAATGAGGGATCCTTTTTACAAATCAGAACTCTAATATTTATAGAAGAAGGAGAGAAGAGAAGGAGAAAGGGAGGGAAACTTGGATTCAAATCTTCAGCCACCAACAACCAGTGATAAATGCCTACAAATCCACCTACAAGGTTGTCAAATGCACTTCCCCATGTCTGTTTGGCATGTGGAAGAAGGAAGAAGGCAAGATCTGATGAAAACTAGTGGTTGAGGTTGATTGGATGTGTGCATTGATGAGCTGAGAGGCGTTTCCCTATTTTTCACCTGATAAATCCTGCCTACATTTGAATTTGAAAATTACAATGTGTAGCTTGTGTCAGCAGCTCTCTGATAAGTCCAAGCACGTGCTGATCTGAGCTTTGTAGCAAAAGATATGTCTGTTAGAAGATGTCAGAGCCGTCGACGCATGCAAGACACGTGGCGCGTGTAGGTTGGCTGAAATGATGGCCAACTGTTCATTTGTTTTATCTTTTCTACCACATGTCATGCACTAGTTGGTTATCTAATTTCGGCACCCTATTGGAGCGCTTTGATAGGTTGTGTGTAGCACACTCAAGTCTGACAGAAGATGACATGGAACACTAACTAGCACAGAAGAAGGTGCAAGGTGTAGGAGCAAGAGGCAAGCACACGAAAGGGAAACAGAGGGGAGATGCATTTGAAGGAGGAATTCATACTTGTAGAAAGCAAGTATGGAAATAATATGTGAGCATTCAACTGAAGGGAGGTGCATGGAGGTAGAAAGAAAAGAGGACACGTGAAGGAAATGAGTCTATGTAAGCACGTAAGAGGAATGCCAAGGACTTAGCCGATTGGAAGGAAAGTCTACATAAGAGTGCATAAGGAGTGCGTGAGAGATAGGAAATAAAGCGAACACCTAGGAAGAAGGTGCGCAAGGGAAAATAGAAGGAGATAGAAGAATGCAAGGAGAGCAGGAAGGCACACAAGGGTGCATAGAGGAACTACAACTATGCCAAGGTGTCAAAAGAACAATCTTGAGTGTGCGCAACTTGAAATGTGAAACATTAGTGTCATAATAAAAATATAAGTTATCCAAATAACTAGGAGAGTTATTTGGATAATAGATTCTAAGATGTCTCTTTGTGTCATAATTCTATGATGGGGTTGTTCATTCCAAAGTTGAGGAAGCTTCTTAAAAGAATTTTCAAGTACTGTAATGTTGTATCTAGTGAATAAGTGATAAGGAGAAGACATGTAGGGAGAGCTGATCCATGGTGTGTCTCATGATGATAAGCTTAAAAGGACATCATAAGTTATGAAAGGCATGCTACATGTATGAATTTTGTTACAAGTTCAAATCCTAGGTGGAATTGTGTCTTTATCTCTCATAAGAACATGGTCTCAGAGGAAGTTTCTCTAACAATATAAATATTATGAGTTTTATGGTTAGTTATGCATCAAAGAAATGGTCTCATGATTTGTGTACAGTACAGAGGCTCCAAGGTTAGAGTATCATATGAAGGGTTGGAGTTTGTCTACTTCAAGAAGTTAAGATTGGTAAAATATTATAATAAGGATGACCTACAAGATTGAGACATATAATAATGACAATATTCATCAGATAGGTGTTCAAAGTAACAAAACAAGGTTCTCAAGGTCTACACAAGAAGGGTAATTGTTATTCTCTTCTAAGAACCAAGTATGAAAATCTAAAGTTTGAAGGTTTCCAAGATTCTATGGATGGTTTTTGAGATCAATGAAGGATATAAAAGTGTACCATGATAGAGTTATCAAGGAAGAGATCTTGAAAGAGATAAGTATAACTAGTTTTTTATTTTGAATTCCTCAAAATTGGTTATACCATGTTTGGAAGGCAGAGTACGGGACAATTTGAGAAAAATTGGTTAGTGGTGGGTGTAAATAGACTCACTTTTAGGTTTGAAAGCTTTAGTAAGGTGACACAGTCTTATAGAAAAAGGAGTTAAGCCTTAGAAATAAAATTGGATGATTTTATGAGTAAAACTTTCCTCTCAGGTCCACTGTATAAACCTTGTTAAGGTTTTGGGGGAATGGCTTGTAACTAGCATTGTATAAATAATTAAGCCATAAAATTTGGTAGATAGTATCTTGGAGAGATACCAAAGGATATTATTGAATTTTTAGGCCATTAAAATCTTTCCTCTTCTTGAATTTTGTGACATTAGTATTGTGGTTATTGTAGATGGTCGTAGAGAAGGTCTAAATTAGTGATTTTGAGGCACATTTTGCAAAGGAAGGCTCCATGAAAGTTTGTATACTGAATTTAGTCCCCAATGGGTAGTCAAAAAGGAAATATCATGTTTTATAATCCATCCTATCAAAATATATTTCTAATTTTGACCTTATGCAGGGCTAGAAGGAAGGGATGGGTCTAGAAGAGAGATAAAGAAGGAAATGACCTTTGTCTATAGAATTGAGCCAAACATTTTTTCCCATGCCTGTAGGATGGAAAAGGGTACTCATAAGTGCTTTCACTTTATTTTGGTGACTTTGTACTTTGCTCCCAACTATAAATCTCCATCAACCTTGCTTTGAGAAGCTAGAAAAGGCAGTTCTTGCAAAAGAGAGTAAAATTACCTATTTCTTGTGATTTTAATAAGTTTGATGATTGTGTTGACATGAATAGAGGTTGAATAAAATGATCTAAGCTTTTACATCACCTATTCTTAGCATTAGAGGTCAAAAGTGTATGTTTGAAGGATTTCTTGTGAAGAAAAGTGTGAAATGGCAAGCTCTAAGGACAATTTTGAGTTACTTGAACATCTAAACTTATGTAAATGGTATGTGAAGAGCAAGAATGTAATGCTAGAGGTTTGATATTTCTCATCAAAGCAGGAGGATCCTATTTTGTTTATGAACCAAGCATTCAAAGTGTTAAGAAGGTATGCGTGGAAAAATAAGTCAAAGTTAGCAAGAAAAATCCAAGGGGGGGTAAGTTATGAGTTAATCAACCTTGATAGTAGGTAAAGAAGACCAAAGACACTGAAATATTACTTTAGAACATGGGTATAGATGATGATCAATCTCTATGAATTCTAAGTAAGGTGAATGTTCAAAATTTGGTACTTTCAGTTAGAACATGATAGTATGAGTCTAGGGGGAGCCATGAGAGTGAATTTCATGATAAGTTTGAGCCTTTAGAACATTGAGAAAGTTGGAATTTTTTGAATAAGAATGAGCTTTAGGGACATTGGTCCTAATGGTGTTTTGCTAGCCTTGAAGGTAGAATTTTTTATTTTGAGCATTGAACAAGCCAAAAGAATGATACATTGCTAAGTTGAAGACAAAATGAAGAGGATGTCAGTTCAGGGGGAGATATTTTGAAGCTCATCATAGGTCCATGGATCCTTTTAGCTATTTTTGAAGACAATAAAAAAGACCAAGTTCAGTCGAAGGGGGAGTCTTAGTCAAGCAATTAAATTGTTTTGTGCATTGTTTTCATTGTGTGTTTTCATTTTCAATGTTTAGATATCATTGTAGAATTTGTCATAGATTTAAAAGGGGGAGAGAAGCATCATAAACATGGAAAAGCATCTAGTAGGTTTGTTTTGTCTTATGGTTTCCATTAATGTTTCTAAAGGTGGTTGTCATCAATGACAAAGGCGGATATTATTTTCCATTGTGTGTTACTATTGTCATTGATGTTAATTCCATTGATGAAAAATGGTTTCATGATGTTGTGTAATTCTCCATGAAGTGTCTTTCAGTGTCTAACATGAAATTTGATTGGTAGTGTCCAAGTTTGGTAAGGTTTTATGAGGTCCTGGAGCATGGTTTGGCCTACATAGTCACTGTATGAGTCCTCCTAAGTAAGTTAAAGGTTGGTATGAGGTCATTCATGGTCTTAGAGGTGTGTTTTAGTGTTTTCATTGATGGAAAAGGGTGTCATGATGTTTTCTAAGTCTCTTTGAGGTGTCTTTCAGTGTCTAACGTGAAGGTTGATTGGTAGTGTCTAAGTTTGGTAAGGTTTTATGAGGTCCTCGAGCATGGTTTAGCCTACATAGTCACTATATGAGTCTTGCTAAGTGAGATGAAGGTTTGTATGAGGTCATTCATGGTCCTAAAGGTGTGTCACAAGTGTCTGTATGAGGTCATCTTGGTCAGTTAATGGTTTGTCATGGCGTGAAGTAGTCATTACAGGCATATTCCTCGTCTTGGAGTTTGTGGAATGGTATGGTAACATAAGAATTGGAGCTAATTAGTCTTTTCCAAGCATGGTAACAACATGGTGACAATGTATGTGAAGTTTACAAGGATTATCAGGGTAAGTTTTCAGAGGTATAGTGGTGTTTCATGGTCCTTGGGAAGCAAGAAAGTGAGAAGAAGACATGTTTGCATAGGTAAGTGAGATTTGTTTAAGAGTTATAGGAATAATTGAGCTATATGGTGACAATAAAAAGTTAGAGGATTTTTTCATGATGCTTCATGACAAATTTTAGGTCAAAGTGAAGAAGATCTTGCAAGATATGGAGTTTTTAGCAAAACCGGCTTTTTTAGAGTGTGATTTTGATGTAAAAGTTGACCTTCTGATGTTCGTTGTGGATTGTGTGTTTTGCATGGGACCAAGATAATTTTAGGGATGTTTTTCCATGGAACTAATAAGGTTTATAAAAAATAATGAGGTGGTTTGATTGTCACTTTTTTATGAATGCTCATTAAGAAGATAAGTTGCTTTGAAACCCTAGCTACACTCTAGCTAAAAGTGACTTGGAGGAAATTGAGTATAATTAACCATTTTTTATTAATTTTTCAAAATTTATGATTGTAGGCTATAGAGGAATCCTCCAGCTTTCTAGAAAGGTAATATAGTGTTTGTGACTGTATGTGGTCCCCACTCAAAATGGATAGTTGTTGAAGAAGTTTAGTTTGTGGAAAATTTTATCAAAGAAGGTATGAAAAAAATTGACATTATTTTTATCCTGGGAGTTTTTCTACATGTCCATGAGATTTTTAGATCATGTTTGAGGTCCTAAATGACAAAGTTTTCCCTATTTATGAGGACTATTTTTTGGGGCAGTTTGGAGCATTATGTGGTAAAAGTGGATTTGTAAGAGATACAGGTGGAGTTAGGACTTGGTTCAAGTTTTGTTGTGATCTTGGTTCAAATGTTTTTCCAAAGATATGTGAATTTTTTTTTGATAAGGTATGATAAATTGATGACCTAATATTTGAAGGTGAAACCTGAAGGTTGTCTAGTTAAGCAGGGTCTTGAGTAGCTTCATGAGGTTGGTGATTGTTTTGATATTCTTCATGCTTGTTGAAGGTTTAAGATTGATTATACAACATGTTTAAGGGTGTTCCATGTTTTGGTTAATTTTGTAAGTGTTTTTGGAGATGATGAAGCAAGTTGACCTCAAGACTAGTTCTTGAGTCCTAAAAGCTTAAAGGAGACATTTCAGAGATGGACCTGGTTGAAGGCCTTCCACTTGGAGTTGGAAGGAAATGTAAGATGTTATGGAAACAAGATTCAGAGATATTTATAATTTTATATAGTTTGTTTCATGATGATGATATTTGATAGGTCATACAACTCAATTTATGAAGAAGAAGGTTGTTTTTTATTTCAGGATAAGATTACTCTTGCTAGAAGATAGAGGTAGAAGATGCATGAGATAGATTTGTTGAGGCTTGATATCATTTAGAGAATGAAGAGGGATGGATTATTTTCTTATTGAAGGACTTTAGAGATATTGAAAGTGGAATAAAGGGTGCAAACCAATTGAGTTTCCAAGACTTCTTTTTAGGCGCTCATTTTGGTGAAGAGGAAAGTGAGTGTGGTTTGCATGTATCGATGTTTTGTGAGCTCCAAAAAGCATAAATGTGTTCTATAGGTCAGAATATTTCTAATGAGTGGTTACATGCCATATTTGAGTTGTTTTGGTGTGGTATTAAAGGCCATAGGTGAAGATTGGTTCCTGGAAACAACTGTTTTGAGAAGGATATGAGCCTTCTTGTTAGTGTTATGAATAATTTGATTGGTGAAAGATAATTTAAAACCATATATGATGTTTTGATTTCATATTTGACATGTTTGAGTAGTTTTAAAGCTTGAATAATCATGGTGATGGCGTTTGTGGTCTTTGATGAATCAGGTAATGGGGTTTTGAGCCATTTTTGGGCTTTTTTAGTGTATTTGAGCATGGTCGACCTACATGGGTCCATTATGAATGTATTGGTATGTTTTTAATATGTTTTGGTCAATATAAAGGATCTATACTGACTTGATTTATGTTTTTGAGATGAGAATGGTATAAAGTGATTGTTTTAGTTAATTTTTGAACTAGTGGAGCTATGAGGGAAAATGTGACCTAGGTGAGAGTTTCAAAGTTGTTCAAAGTCATGAATTCAAAGTTGAAGATGTGTGAAAAATTATTAAGAAGTTTATATAGCATGTGTGCAATGGTTTGAAGCCAAGACAAGTAGTGAAAGTGTGAAATATAGCGAGTTAAAAATGAGAGGGTTTGGACAAGGGTTTAAAGGTGTGTGAGATGAATTTGTAATCTCCATTAGTTGTGGCAGAAAAAATAATTAGATATCTTCATCTTTAGATTGTTGAGTTGGTGTTTGATCATCTTAGGGGGTTGTATCCTCCTTGTGGATTTGATGCTTCACTAAATTAGGGGTTGGTGCTTTTTGTAGGGGTGGTGCTCTACTAAACTAAGGGTTGGTGCTCCTTGTGAAGTTGGTGCTTTACTAAATCTCTTTGATTTTTGTAATATAAGTAGAGTTTCAGTGGGTTTTATTCCCCATGAGGGTTTTTCACCTACATATTGTGTCTATGTTTTATCTCTCATGTGTTATGGTTATTTGAATGTATTGTACACGTCATTTTTACCCTTAACACAAAAGAAAGGAACCCCATGCATGTTGGCCTATCACCCAGTGAAAGTTGGGTGCTCACCCGAGGCACGCGCGGGTGCCGAGTCTCTCTTTTATGTGAGTTTAGTGGGAAACATCATCTATGATTTGTGTTTAAAAGACTTTCAAATGGGTTTAGGACATACAAGAACCATAGAGCTCAGAACGGCCTCTAGATCCTTGCAGTCATTTCAGATAGAGTACTTAACAGAATCTATAACATGTATCATATCAGAAAGAAGCATACAAGCATCCATACTTAGCATAAAAGGAAAGAGAACTCATGAGAGAGAAGTATGCATCAGAATCATTGATATTCATGTATATATAACAGGTAACCTCATTACATCCATGGAGCCATTACAGAGTGTCACAGAGAAGCAGACCACAGTCATGCATTGCAACTGGACTTATGTAACTAAGCTACCAAAAAGAAAAATTACAATCCCCATGCCCAATACATCCTTTCCCAAATGTAATTACCCATTAACAGAGTTCTTGCAGTATTTCTGCAGAGCTCCACCCACACTCTAAGTCTCTCTGTTTACTCTACAGGTGCTTGTATTTATAGCTTTTCTGGACTGCCAACTCATCCTCCAGCACCCTCAGATCTGATGCCAAGTGTCTGAATGTGGTCCTCCATGTGAGCATGCTCCTCCAGGCCTGAGCTTCCCACTTTATCCCATGATGTGCTTCTAGAAGATTCTACCGTAGGCATGCTCCTTCCTAGGCCAACCTGTCACCAGGCTGGCATCTTATCCACGCACAGTCGGGTCATGCTTTTCACGTGTTCTACCCCGAATGTCCAATTTTTCTAAGTCCCAAACCCTTGGTTCTGTCCACGCGCATCGTGTGCACCACGGGCTTCCTTAAACCCTTTTCTAAAACCCTACCTTGTGCTTTGTCCTTGCGCACCTTTCTTTAACTGGGACCTTGCATGCCTACGTGCCTTTTGTACTTAGTCAATATTCTAGGGGCCCAACATCACCCCACACTACGCCTGTTCTCCATCCGCGGGAACACTTCCCTTAGTGAGAGAAAGAATACAAATAGGCTTACGCCTAGGAAAAAGAATAAGAGGATGAAAGAATGGGAAAGAAGAAAGAATGGGAGAGTGAAAGAATCACTGCAACAGACTGGGAAAATCCTTTTGCAAGTCGGCCTCCAATTTATTCCAGGCATCGACTTCATCCTGCGCTCTTTGACAGAGGTCACCGACTAGGGCGCTTACCTCCTCAAAATTTAGTCCATCTCCTTGCACACTCATAGTATCCGTGATTTTCTCCAACTCCTTGCATATATCCTCCAACACATCCATTCTTCGTGTGATACGTGGATATAGCTCCTTCAACCAGTTTTTGATTGAAACCCTTAAGGTTTCAATGGCCTCTGATTTCTTCTCAACCTCGGCAAGGATTTTGTCTCTTTCCGCCCTATTCCCCTTGTTTTTCTCCTAGAACTCCTTGAGTTCCACTTCATGAGTGGCAACCAAGGTGCCTGCCACTTTGTCTCTATCTACACAATTGTCGTATGTGGCCTCAGCAGTCTGGGAAGTGGCCCTTACATCAGCAAGCACTTTGTTGTACTCTGTGACGAGTGCTACGATTTTCAACTTATCTTCCTTCTCTAGGTGCACTGCCACTTCCTCTGTAGACTCCAAGGCTAGCGGTTATCTTTCCATGGTGAGGACCCTTGTCAAATCCTCTAGGCATCCCAAAGAAGATCCATACTTCTGTGCGGGTGATGCCAGGTCTGGATGCTTTAATAGTATGGCCCCGTTGATGGATTCTACTTTCTTGTACACAACGCTCACCTTGGCCTTTTCATCCTTCAATTCCCACTGCCACTGGGTGCTGATTAACTTTTCATGGCTCAGCTCCTTGGTTAATGTAGCTAGCTCTTCCTCTTTCTCCTTCAGCTCCCCTTCCAGATCCCTGATCCTATCATTTCACCCGAAGAGTCTAGCTTCTATCTCAATGGAGACTTTGTTAAGCATGTTGCTCAGTTGTTCATCCGAGAGCTGCTGGGTATCCACCACTGGGTTATCTTCTCCTAGTCCTGGCAATGTTACTATTGCCCCTTGGCTTACCTCAAACTCTGGTTCATCAAGGTGGGACTCAATTTCCCAAGAGATCATCTTCCTTGTCCGTGGGTAGGCAGCCTCCTTGTCGAAAGATGACATGCATACAAGCTCCTCCGCTGGAAGTGTACTCTAGAACCACATGTGAAACACCTTCTTGGGGTCATCAATATAACCCATCTCTGGCCTCCCCCCCTCTGTGTGCCTTCCTCCCATGTGCGTACCCTTGGGTATA
The DNA here is from genome assembly GCA_019776745.2 of Taxus chinensis. Lineage (NCBI taxonomy): Eukaryota > Viridiplantae > Streptophyta > Pinopsida > Cupressales > Taxaceae > Taxus > Taxus chinensis. Next base: position 349,968,478 of record CM034151.1, read on the forward strand.
CTTACAGTTAAAACTGGGCCTTTAGTGCTGCCGTTCCTCTTCCGCACTCTCCTTCTCCTTGTTCAACACTGGCTCAGCGTTGCACTCCACCTTGTCCTCCACCAGGTTCTCAATGTCCCTTGTCTCCTCTTCTTCTACCACCTTGGCCATTTTCTCTTGTGCCGAGCTTGGAACCTCTTGTTTCTGTGCGCTAGCCTCTTCATCTTTTCCCATGTCCTGGGTGCTTCCTCCTGCCTAGCTATCCTTGCGCCACACAAAAAGGAACCCTTTTTCTTCTTCTCCACCTTCCTCCTCTGAATCATGTATATTGAAAACAGGTGGCCCTTGATCTTTCCCGGGGTCCTCTTCCCCACTTACTTCTTCTTCACTACCATCCTTCTCTCCTATGTACTTGCCCATACTTCCAGCTTCTTCCGAGGTGGTCTCCTCTTCTACCCTCTGCTTTTTCCTAACCAGAGATTCTAGTGTAGGTGACTTTGTTTCTTCTTCTGATGACTCCTTATCTGATGGTTCTTCTGGTTCTGGAGTCTTTTCTCTGATTACGGCCTTTTTCTTGCGCATGTACGTGTTGGTTCTGGCACTTGTCCTGGGGGAACCTATTTCCTGTGTCTCCACCACACTTGGGATTTTCTTTTCTGGTTCTTTTTCCTCCCATTTGGGTGTGGGTATTTTCCTCCCAGTTGGATCCTGAGGTATAGATACCTCATTCTCTAGGTATGTGCCCTTCTCCGACTTGGGTCTTATGCGAATGTAAACGTGCGTCATGGATCCTCCTACAATGGGCAGAGTCATGGGCCTTGTCATTTGCACTTCATGTGACACGTACCACTCTATGTACATGTGCTTTCTAGGGTAGACCAACCCTTTACACAATTCCCTGTGGTCTTTGTCCAAACTACCAAGGTCCAACTTAAACTTTTTGGACTCCTTGAACCTGTTTACTCCCGCTTGGAAGTACTGAGCTGTGAAGGTAAAGGGGAGCTTGCACCATGGGCTCCATGAGTCATCTATCAACTTGAATCTACCCAGGTAGTAATGCTGGTACACAGAAAATTCTACCTCTCCCCTAGTGGCCACTGGTAGTTGTTCGGGAATTCTCCATTCTACCCCGAATGCATTCCTTAGGCACGTGTACCACTTTTCCAAGTGCGCCTTGTGCACTGTTGTCATAGTGTCACAAGCGTACTTCTCAAATATTTTGGCAGGTGAGGGGTCTTCATCAGGGTACTCCCATACGAATTTATCTGATGCATCTGGTACCCTGATCTCTGAAAACATGATGGTCAGCAGCACATTTCCAAAAAGGATCCTGTCACCTTCCTTCACGCAGTTGATAATTTCATCCGCGATGAATGTGGAAAAATTATAGATGGTGCCCTCTGAAATCTTTCTACAAATGTTTAACCATGGCTTACTGACTTGAGTCCATCTCTCCTGGCCATTTAGCTTTGACACCAGGTGTGTGGCCATCTTCATTACTGGATCCTTGATGTCTGTGACATCATAATACCTTGACCCCTTTTTGCAAGCAAGAGTGGCGATAGTTTCCTTAATCGCTTCCTTGTCTGTCAAATCATCTTCCAACCCATCTCCTTCACAGATGAGGCCTGTGAATTGTGAAATGAGCTGAGGAGTTATGCGCATCTTGTGCCCTGTGAAGTGGAAATAGTCCTCATGCATGTGTGACATCAGCCACTGATACAGTCACTCAGGTTTCCTGAAGTAGGGCAACTCAAAGAGTTGTAGTAACCCTGCCTTCTCCAATTTGACCTTCACATCATCATTATATATGGGCAAACCTTCTGGCATCCTCTTGTTTGTTGGGTGCACTAACTCCAATGCCAACTCCTTTTCAATTGTGCTTGTCTGATGATTATAATCATTTACAGACATATCCCTAAGATGGGACTCCCACTCCTTCCCCAACAACACTCCATCTGGGTACTACATTTCTGCATACCATTCCTCATTTGTGCTTGCTTCAATTTCTTGTTGCTTGCCCTTGCCCTTTCCTTTTCCCTTCTTGGGTGTACTAGCTGGTTTCTTGGGTGCCATTTTCTAGGTCTTCTACCCACTTCAATCACTTCTGTTACTTTGTTCTTCCGCTCTCTCCAACCCTAGATCTCGAACTTGTGAAGAAAATTACTTAAACCCGTGCCCTAGTTCTTCAAACCCTAACTGGGATACTCCCTTCACAAGATGGTGTCTTCTCACACTTTCTCCCACACCCGTGAAATCCCTTCCTCCTGGTTCACAAATCTGAACTAGCTACTCACGCTTCAATTTCTCCAAATTTTTCTTCACACAGATCAGTTTTTTTTGGAAGCCCTAGTTTGCAAAGGTGCAAAAATCACTTCATTCTCTTATACGCAAAGTGAAAAATGAAGTGTCCCGACCCCCTTATTTATAGTTTTTCCCTTTTTGAGCATTAAGTGCTACTTCACCTACCACCATACTTTCTTCATTTAATGTGGATTTTTCAAACAAAGCCTGACTTAAGCACTTTCCCTCACGCGCCCAACCTGTGGAAAATCCTCCAACCTTCTGGCATGCAACCAATCCAACCTGACAGGAGACTCTTACACATGCAAAACCAGCACTGAAGGCACTTCTTCTGTCCTGATTTTTTCTCTTGCCTACCTCGTGTTGCTTAATGTGCTTTCTCCTCCTTTGTACGTGGGATCTATAAGTAGCTTTATCTTGGCACCAACCATCCTTTTTCTATCTTTTCTCTCCATACACCTCTTTCAACCGGGCCATTCAACTGGGATTTTTAACACAAACTTCCTTGGCACTTTAACCATGTGCTCCTTCACATTACTCCACCCCACACTTAAAATGATGTGTGGTCCTCTGCGCACTCACAAATTCTCAAAAAGTAGCAATAAGGTTACCGGTGCCCAAGGCGCAAAACAAAACAACAACGTGAAAGGGAAACACAAGAAAATAAATGCATAAAGGAAAATTCTAAACTAACTGGCAAAACTACCTTATTTACAAACACCAAGAAGACTTATTTATAGTAGGGCTTCAGCCTACTCCCATTGAAGTGTCCAGGAAACTTCGTCCCATCCAGCACTTGTAACTGGCACGCACCTGAATCAAGGATGTACGAGATTGTGTAAGGACCCAACCAATGGAACTTTCAACTTCCCAGGATGGCGCAGAAACTTAGAATCATATAGTAAAACCATCTGCCCAACCTCAAACTTCTTGTTTCTAATGTGGTGATCATGCCAAGCTTTCTGCTTTGCTTTCTCTATTGTTTGGCTCCACCTGGCGAGTGATCATCTTTCATCCAATTTCATTAACTCCTCAATTCTTTCTTCCAGTGCTTGCTCATCAGCCAACCCTCCTGCGCACACTATTCACAGAGAAGGTAACATGAATTCAACTAGCAGAACAGCTTCCGTGCCAAACACCAACTAAAATGGTGTGGCTTTGTTCAGCCTTTTATACGTTGTCCTGTAAGCCCACAATACTGCTGATACTTTGTCATCCCAATCTTGTCTTCCGACATCACAAATTTTGGTCAGGGTATGACTCAGTATTTTGTTGAATGCTTCCATGGTTCCATTTTCTTGTGGGTGATAGGGCGTAGTCTTGTGATGAGCCACCATGAACTCTGCTAACATGATCCTCATGGTCTCATTCAAGAAATGTGTACCCCTATCACTGGTCAAACTCAATGGACATCCATACCTCATGATAATGTTCTCCCATAAGAACCTTGCCACTTGTGGCTGCTGTGTAATCTTTAGTTGGGGCTGCCTCTACCCACCTGGTCAAATAATCCATGCAAGTGATGACATAGTGTGACCCAGTCCTACGCGTCGCTGGTGCAATAGGGCCTACAAAGTCTATTGCCCACTTTTCAAAAGGCTCCACGCTAGGGATAGGGTGCAAAGGCATTTCATCTCTCTTTCCTAGTTTGCCAATGTGCTGACAATGGTCACATGCTTTACAATAGTCTTTACAATCCTTGTACAGGGTTTCCCACCACAAACCTGCCATTAATATCTTACGCATGGTGGCATCACCTACATAATGCCCACCCGCACTTCCTCCATGTGCTTCCTCCATGATGGCCAGGCACTCATGCTCTAATACACACCTGTGCAAAACTTCATCATGTCCCAACTTGTATAAGTCTCCACTGATTAACATGTAGGGTGTGGCGCGTATGGCTAACTAATTTTTCTCTAATGCCTTCATTCCTTCCGGTGCCACACCTTCCTTTAAAAATACTGCAATCTCTTCCAAATCTGAGGGTGTGTGCCGCAACCTAAATAGTTACACATCTGGCATTGTCTCCTCAATACTCTGTGTGTCCTCCCCTGAATCAATTCTTGACAGATGATCAGGTCCACAATTGCTTTTCCCAGGCTTCACTACAATGGTGAATTCAAACTCTTGAAACAACAACACCCACTGACATATGCACCCTTGTAGAATAGGCTTGTTCACCAAATACTTTAATGCCATGTGGTCGGTGTAAAACACAAAGGGTGTTGCCAGCAGATACTGTCTAAACTTGAAAAGCACGTAGATCATTGACAATGCCTCATGCTCAGTTGTGGTGTAGTTCTTCTCTGCTGGTGTCAGCTTCCTACTTGCAAAACACAGAGGATGATCAACAATTCCTTCACCTGGCTGTGCAAGCACTACTCCAATAGTGGTCCCTGAGGCATCTACATGGACATGAAAGGGCTTGTCCCAAGAGGGAAAACGTAATATAGGTGCGGTGACAAGCCTATCCTTTAATGTATCAAATGCCCTCTGTTGCGCCTCTCCCCAATGGAAGGCACTTTTATGTCTGAGCAGTTCCTCTAAAGGTGTGGCGATCTTGGCATACCCCTTGATGAATTTCCTGTAATAACCTGTATGCCCAAGGAATCCACGCACTGCGCTCTGGCTAGTAGGCTCCCCTAACCCCACAATAACTACAACTTTAGCGGGATCTACCAGTAAGCCCTCCTTACATATGATATGCCCCAATAAAGTCCCAAAGGGTGTAGCAAACACACACTTCTTAATGTTGAGGGATATCCTCAACTACCTACACCTCTCAAACATTAACCTTAAATTGTCACAATGGTCTTTAACTAGACCATACACTGTCCAATCATCCAAATAGACCTGAAGAAACTTATGGATGAAGTCCTGGAATGCTTGCACCACTATGCACGAAAAAATAGCAGGTGCATTCTTCAACCCAAAGGGCATGACCGTGTATGCAAAACTTCCCCACTCAGTGGTGAAAGTTGTCTTCTCCTGGTCCTCCTTTGCAATCCGGACTTGGTGGTACCCTGAAAATCCATCTGTAAAGGAATAGATTTCGCACCCAGTGACTCCTTCCAAAATTTCTTCAGTGAAGGGGGTCGGAAAGGGATCAATGACACAAACTACGTTCAGCTCCCTATAATCCATGCAGATCCTAATCCACCCATCCTTCTTGATGTTGATTACCATCAGACTTATCCATTCTGATTCCTCCACTACTTCAATGATCCCAAAAGCTATCATTTTATCTATCTCCTCCTTAACCTTCACGCGTAAATTGGGATTCATCTGGTAGGGCCTCTTCCTAACCAGGTGTGCACCGTCCTTCAGCTTTATCTTCATCTCCCCCAAGGAATGGTGAATGCCTTTGAGCTCATGGTACCCGCGTGGGAATAAATCCTCAAATTCATGCAACAGATCAATGATCTTAGAGACTTCCTTCTCCGACCAGTAATCTCCAATAATAGCTTCCTTAGGTTCTTCTCCTGAACCGATGTTAACCTTCTTTGTCTTTAAGGGCTCATGGTAGGGTGTGCATGAGTATCAGCACTGTCCACTACCTCGTGCATCCCTACAGAATGGCTAACATCCAAGCTTTTTGATTCCTCTCCATCAATCACATACACCAACTTTCCTTTCTCCTTTTCCAAACATGTGCGCTCAAGCTGTAACTCTTCTGTTTCCTCTACTTCTTCTTCAAAGCGCACCTCCAATCCTGGTTCACCTAGTAATTCCAACAGCCTATCTTCCACCATGGCACTATCCCCCATGGTAAGGCACTTGATACCCTACAAGGCCTTATCAACTGATGGCTTGGTACTCTGATACTCAAAGGTTTGAATAAGGTCAGCCGTGAGCTCTTTCCAATTCCCTGTCTGGCGGCGTGTCTCTGAATGAATGTACCATGCGTGCGTAACCCTGCAGTGTAGAATACAACTTGTGCACCCAGAGGGATGGTGGAAAAGCTTCGCACCTTCTCTCTAGACCCATTCACACTCCTGGATATGGAAAGAGGTGGGCTCCTTCCCATGGTAGTCCTTGATGGTGGTGGGCACGTTGCTCCTAGAGAATCTAACAGAGAGAGAAATTCTTACCTCGTGCCATTCCAAAAGGCTCTCCTGATGTGTAGCCCACCACCGTGCCACTGTGGTGAGTAGGACATAACTTAGCATCCCTCTCCATTCCTTCTCATCCTTCCACTGAGCTTCCACCTCCTGCAGAAAGATCTCAGGGAAGGCTCCTCCTGAATACTTGGGTAGCTCTTTTCCTCCTAGGTGCCGGACTATGCACGCCTTTGTTACCTTGGTCACTGACCCTCTCAACTACCATCCCATCAATTCATAAGTTCCATGTGCCCAATTGTCACATGCTAGACTGGTGGTATCACTTACTGACTGAGCATCCTCAAACTAGATAACTCCGTTAGTAGGATGTATTATCTCTGGGTCCCTGATTGAGCGCACATATATCATGTCCAGAACTTCTTCCCCCAAAGGTTCAATATAGGGTGTCGACTTCCCATCAGCCAAGGGTATAATGACCTGCTCCTCCTTGTTTTCAAAGCTGATGTACCCTTTGTTGAACCGAAGGTCTGCATTGTTCTTGTAACACCATGGGCACCCAAGTAGCACTGGGAAATTGTCTGCCTCGGTGAGAGCCAAGACTTTGAAGTCCCCAGTAAACTTAGCTCCCTGGATAGTAATAACTGCATCCTTTAAGACATCGATGGGCATCGCCTTAGTCTTGTTTTCCATATACAACACATTCGAAGATGGTTGTAACACAGGTCTTCCCATCTGATGCCATGCATCCAAAGTTAGAACATTAACCTCCGCACCAGTGTCAATGAGGATATTACTAAGGAGCCATCCATCTACAACTGCATTCAATGTGATCTCCTTGTCATAGTCAAGGCTATGAGGGGGAAGGTTTACGTGCAAGACCTGCCTCTCGTGCTCTCCTCCGGCACGTGGTACCTTCTCTCTCAACCATGATCCTAGCAAGGGAATGATATTCTCTTGCCTTAGCATTTTACACACCTCCTTGACCTCATCCAGGTCATCCTTTGGTACCTCAACTCTCCTTCCTTTTTCCTCCCTCCTGGATTACTCCTTTAGACATTGGATTTCCCCTTGTAAGATCTGAATGACATCCATAGTGTCTTGATATACCTCCTTCTGATGCGCAGGGTCTGGATACTTTCCATGAACTACTTCCTCCCTTGAAACCAGGTTCTTCTGTCTTGGTATCTCTCTTATGCGTGTGGCTTCTGCCCTTGTTGTTACCAAGACAGGCTCCAAACCTGTATCTCATGTTCCCTGAGGTATCCACTGGGTGTCTGCCTTCTTAATACTGACCATTGCAATGCCCTTGTCTTTCCGGTGCTGCTGATTCATGTGCTCAAACAATTTTGGGAACTCCTCATACTTATGCTTCTTTCCACACCACGAGCACTGCAACAGGTCTGGGCATTCACGTTTGTAATGATCTGTAGATCCACAGTTGAAACAGGTTCCACGCGGGAACTCAGTCCTTCCTCCTCCATGGTTACCATGACCATGGAATCCTCCTTGAAAACCTCTTCCACATGTGCCTCCATCTATGTGCTCCTCATAACGGTGATCATCACCCTTAGAACTACTGATAATGCTGGTTTGGCGCACCCCATGATCAATGGCCTCATGGATTTGATCAATGAGCCTACAGTCCTTAGTATCATGGGTTGTAGAGGTACAAATATTGCAGTAACAAGATACATTCTTCCAGATTGCACGTTGCAGCAAGGGGCACCTACTCGCATCATGGTCCCCATGAAAAATTTCACAATCTACTGCCACGGTGCATACTGTCCTCCGGGGGCAATTATCCTTAACGTGCCCCTCTACTTCACAATCTATGCACCATAAACCACTGCGAGTCTCATGGGCTGAGTTCACAGACAAATTTTCCAACTACTTGGCCATAGCAGCAATCTGAGCCTCTAGGAATGGGCTAATACTAGTATCAACACTACCAATAGCCTCGGTGTGTAGAGTAGCTTCCAATGCCTCGTGCGGGTCTGTAAAAGTTTTATGAGATAAGGCCCTTCTAAAAGGAGTGATCAACCCTCCAACAAACCACTGAGCATGTTGTGAAGGGTGAATATCATATGATAATTTAGACAAGAGAGTTTTAAAGTGCACATCATACTCCCACACACTCTCTGCCATTCCTTGTTGAATCTCCTTCAAAGTGTTGATGCTCTTCTACTCAAACTCAGGAATGTGGAATTCTACCAAGAATGCATTCTTTAAAGCAGTATAGTCCACCACTGTTTGATGAGGGTCATACTTCCTATACCAGCTATGCACGTGCCCTTACAATGTGGTTACAAAATGACTAGCCTTCTGTTCTAGGGTTGTGATACCCTTTGTGTGCCATAGCAGTTCACACTTGTGAACATGTTCTGCAACATCCTCAATACCTCTGTAATCAGGTAAATGTAGAGACATTTCAAAGAAAACTTATGGGGTGGTTGGGGCCTGAATCCTCCTGAGCTAGATCCTTGGTTTCCGCCTGTGTTTCCTCCGCCGCCTGATCCACCAGGTCCTGAAACACGAGATCCACCAGGCCCACCAGGTCTTGAACCACTAGATCCACCAGACCCACCAGGTCCACTAGGTCATGAACCACTAGATCCACCAGACCCACCAGGTCCTAAAGTGGTCGTGCCAAGGGTCCCCACAGTTCCACTGAGCTATGTGCCTATGGTCTACGACAATGCCCCACTGCCAATAGTATACCCCGTGCCACTCCCAGATGCGAGACCAAAAGCTTGTGTGTCTATACCTTGCCCGAAAAGTCCTAACACTGGGTTGGTGTTTGCAGCCATAGAAGGCCCAAACGAGAAATTATACCTCCTGGGTGTAGACCGATCACTTCCAATGTAACCAACTGGACCGGAAATATTTTCCCCCTGATCTAGAAAACCAAGCGCTAGGGTCCGGTCACTAGGTGGGCTCAGATGTGCACCAACGGTTCTTCTTTCTCCGCATGATGAACTCTCATCAGAAGCCAAAGGGGTCTCTCTTACGCGCTTGCCAAGATGGGGTCACACAGACTGCTCAGGTTCCACGTCCTCTGCGTGAACCTCAAATCCTTCCTGCCATGTCTGTCATCATACATCCATCACACCTACAACCTCGTGTTGTCTAGCAATCTCCCTTTCACGTGCTTCACCATACTTGAGTCATCTTTCCTCCCTATCTTTCTTCATCGCAACATCTGCCATCTTCCTCCACCCTAGCTTCCTCGCCCAACGCTCAGAATGGTTTAGCCGGCCATTGGGAATGCCTCTAAACTCATGGTAACCATCAAGATCTTCATAGCCAGAGGGACAACTCGTAGAAATGATCCTCTGGGCTCCCACAGAAACTCAAACTCAACAACCTATGGACAAGAATATGTGGAAATGGCGTACTCCAGAGTGTAGCTAGCCAATACTCCTTTCCACCAATGATCCACAGCACGGGTCCATGTCAGATCTGCATCCTACAGCCTCTGGTATTCTTCTTGGGTCCACACACACGATCCATAACACCAACTTGATCTAGATGCATAGGCTGTGAGCCATTCATACAGTTCCACTAGGAAGCAACAGAAAAAAGTCTCATATAGATCATGGTAGAGGTTCTCTTCTACCCATCTACGTGCATTAAACTTAGGTCTAGTGCTGAATCTCTGAGAAAATTCATCCTTTGTGCTCTTAAACCATGATTCAACACTTTCCAAAGTTAACCACTCTGTCATTACTCACTACACAGACCATGATGAATGCTAATTCCCACTACAACTTTGAAAAGAGGTCCCAGAAATGGAACCAAGATGTAGTCATTTTTACCCTTAACACAAAAGAAAGGAACCCCATGCGTGCCAGCCTATCACCCAGTGAAAGCTGGGCACTCACCCGAGGCACGCGCGGGTGCCGAGTCTCTCTTTTATGTGATTTTAGTGGGAAACATCATCTATGATTTGTGTTTAAAAGACTTTCAAATGGATTTAGGACATACAAGAACCATAGAGCTCAGAATGGCCTCTAGATCCTTATAGTCATTTCAGACAGAGTACTTAACAGAATCTATAACATGTATCATAACAGAAAGAAGCATACAAGCATCCATACTTAGCATAAAAGGAAAGAGAACTCATGAGAGAGAAGTATGCATCAGAATCATTGATATTCATGTATATATAACAGGTAACCTCATTACATCCATGGAGCCATTACAGAGTGTCACAGAGAAGTAGACTACAGTCATGCATTACAACTAGACTTATGTAACTAAGCTACCAAAAAGAAAAATATTACAATCCCCATGCCCAATACATCCTTTCCCAAATGCAATTACCCACTAACAGAGTTCTTGCAGTATTTCTACAGAGCTCCGCCCACACTCTAAGTCTCTCTGTTTACTCTGTAGGTGCTTGTATTTATAGATTTTCTAGACTATCAACTCATCCTCCAGCACCCTCAGATCCGATGCCAAGTGTCTAAATGTGGTCCTCCATGTGAGCATGCTCCTCCAGGCCTGAGCTTCCCACTTTATCCCATGATGTGCTTCTAGAAGATTCTACCGTAGGCATGCTCCTTCCAGGGCCAACCTGTTGTTAGGCTGGCACCTTATCCACGCGTAGTCGGGTCATGCTTTTCACGTGTTCTTCCCTGAATGTCCAATTTGTCTAAGTCCCAAACCCTTGGTTCTGTCCACAAGCGTCACGCGCCACGGGATTCCTTAAACCCTTTTCTAAAACCCTACCTTGCGTGCTTTGTCCTTGCGCACCTTTCCTTAATTGGGACCTTGCGCGGCTATGTGCCTTTTGTACTTGGTCAATATTATAGTCCAAAATTGGATCTGTAAGATGCCAAAATATCCTAGGGGGTTATTTTTGAAAAAACATTTGGTGACTCATAGGACTTATCTACTTACTAGATAGAAGATCAGTGGTCATTTGAACATCCATTGGGCATGGAGTCAAGCTTGAAAAACTAATTGAAAAACTTGAAATTCTTACCCTTGAATATGTATGGACTTATAAATGACCTATAACTACATACTCTTTCTCTTGAAAGCCGATTTCTTGGGATTTTTTATAAAATTTGTAAACTATTCCGAAACATTGATTTCTTGCCAAGGAAAGAGCATGGAGAACTCTGATTTGCATATGATATTGGGGGTTAAATGAATAACCTTGAAGCTACCCCAAAAAACCTTGTTTTCACCATGTAACTTGCTCTTAAATGGACTATGCAACAACAACAAAGGCCCAACAACTATGTACAAACATGAAAATCATATATGTTCCAAGAGGAAACATGTAGATTGTGTACAACGCACTTGTTTTGCAATAAAAAACCTAAACTATTCCTACTCTAACCAAGTACAAAGGAAACTAAATAAATCATGAGATTAGTTAGAAGAAATAGCTTCCCTTTCTTATAAAATTGGACCATGTGATTAATTTTGCAATAAACACGGTCATTAATGAGAATAGAAAAGTGTCTTTAAATTGATTTCCCTTCCTATTTCTCAAAGTACCCAATAAAAAGAGAATGAATACCTCCTCAAGTTGCTCTGCATTTGGTTTTTGGAGGTGTTGAAGTTGACCTTTGGCACTTTGATGATCTTCTTCATGCTCTAAGGTAAGCATGATTGTTTTCAACTCCCCTTTTGGCTCTAGAATAGCTAGATATCTGATTGGGCAGATAACTTTGAGAACCAATGGACTAATCCTTATGATTTTCCCATCTTCTTTGCACTTAACTCCAAGACTAAAGCCGGAAGAGACACTTATTTTTTCACCATGGATTCTTAAAAACTGATCTGTACCTTGTTTTACTTCAAACAAATCTGCCTCCTCCATAATGATTTCTTATTTGGCAATAGGTTTCTCATTCTCTTCCTCATCCTTAAGCAAGAATTTTGACATGCCAAACCCACCCTCTTCAACATGAAAATCAAATTTATCAACATGTCTTATTTCTTATTTTCTGTTCTCTTCTTCATGGATTTTCTCCAAATTTGATTTTGTGAAAAGAGGTAAGGAAAGATCGACATTCAATAACATTTATTTCTCTATCTCAGGTCCAAAGGAGACTTCAGTAGTAAGAGGCTCTTTATGATGAAAGATAGATGACGAGAATGTAAAACTGGTAAGCTCAATGGGTTCTTCATCATCAATGAACTCTTCTAAATCTGATAAAACTTTAGCCTCTTTATTTCCCAACTCTGTTTGCATCATATCTTATTTGGAGTCCTAAAAAATATGATTTTTTCTCCTGTTGCTATGATTTTCCTTCCTACATTTCTGATTTTTGTGAAGATAAATTAGCAACCTCCAAGAGCAAGGTGCCAATATGCAAACTACACTCAAAGTAGATAGATTTATAATCATCCACATTTGTTTTCTCTTCAATATCATCCTCTTTGAACTCAACCAAAGTGTCTTCAACCGGTTCTAATACAAATGTAAGTGGAAGACTATTTTCTTCTTGATTTAGCACTTGTTTGGCCTCAAACTTTGAGCTCCAAACCTTCAAATCTTGCATCTGATCTTCCTTGCTCGGTTGCCCTCCTAGACTAATTTTCTGATTCGGTTAATCCCCAAATGTGTTTGAGAATGTGAGAGGAGTGGGGAATCGATCTTCTAACTAATTTTGTAAAAATTGAAATGATGGGGAAGGTCCAATGTATTCTTGTGGATGTCAGGAGAAGCTTTGAGAAAAATAGGAACTTGGAGCTTGGGTTTTAGTTAAGATGGTTAACATATATCCACATGGTGGTAGTGAAGGAATACTCCATTGACAGGGTTCTTCCACCTTGGGTTTAGTAGCCTCAAATGCTTGTAATGATGCAATAAATTTAACCATATGATTAATATATTCAATCATTACCTCTAGCCTTTATTGAGGACTATACCAACTAGGTAGAGAACCTCCCCATGGACAAGGTTTTCTAACACTAGGTTGTTTAGCTTGCATGATTTAGAACCGCTCTTAACAACTTGTATGATCTCCTCCATATGTCGAACTCTCTTTTCAAAATCACCTTTAGTTTTTAAATGGCCTACAAAATATGCATATCCCTCTTCTTGAGAAACACCATGGTTAGTTGAATAGCCATATTGATTTGTAGTTGCATTTAGCTAATCAGAATATGCACATTCAGTCTGATTTTTCTCATAAAACTGATTTGGAGGTGTGTTGTGATAGTTTGAAGATGGATTTTGGAAACACAGAGGTGGATTTGAATGGTATTGCTATTGAAATTGAGGAATCTGGAAAGGAAATGAAGTCGTGATTACACAACTTCATGGAAAAGAGGAGTGAAATGATGGAAGGTGGTCTGCTGATTGAGAAAATGAATTTTTGGACCAATGGAGTCACCAGATGTATTAAGAATTACAACTATAGGCTGAATACCATAAAAAAAAAAAAATCTTACTGGTATGAAGTTATAAAGCTCTCCATTCTTGTCCCACCAGATGTGCCAAAATTGTTAACTCATAAAAGTAGCACCCTAGGATTTGATCATGGAAGATCAATACTTTTGGCTAACATGGGATTGTCTCCGAGTGTGGGACCTTGCATCTTGATACAAACCTCCAAAGAAGATTGGTTCCTCTACCTATCTAACCTAATGCTAACACTACCTCTAAACTAACTTACACTAACACATCCAAGGGACCAGGAAGAGAGAGAGAGAGAGAGAGAGAGAGAGAGAGAGAGAGAGAGAGAGAGAGAGAGAGAGAGAGAGAGAGAGAGAGAGAGAGAGAGATGCAAAAAGTAATTCCTAAGATAAAGGGGCGGTGATAACAACAGAAGAGAGGGTCGATCACTCTCTATGAGGGGAAGAAAGTAGAGAAAGCATAGGAAGAGAGGGTAGACAGACGTGCCATAGACCCAAGACAACATAACTAACCCTTTCCACACATTTACAACACACAAAAATAGAACCCTGTAAATAGAAAACACACACAACATACCAGAGAAAGAATAGAGAGGAAATAACACAATAAATGCTAGTATAGGGCAGAGAGTAACCAAAAACACAAGATTTTATTTCTTAAAGGATTCTCAGACCATTACATTCATGGCAGAAGGTGCTAAACACATCACAAAGACTGAATCCGAGGTCTGGAACTCATGAGAAGTCAAACACCATTTTGGCATGTTGTTGTTACAACAAAAGAGGGATCCATTTTATAAGGCATGAATTCCATACTTATAGAAAATGGGAAGGAGGAAAAAGAAGAGAGAAGGAGAGAGAGACACCAACAAGAGAGACTCAACCACCAAGGACCAATCAACATAGATGCCTGCAGATATGTATGGGCACCTGACATGGCTCTAATCACATGCCAACAAATTTACATGTGTTTGATTTCAAGTTAAGCGTGACTCCTGTGTGCAATCTGTGGACTTCAGATGATTTCATGGTTTCCCGTGGCTTTTGTTTGTTATGTGAACAATCTATTATTATGTGGCTTTTGTAACATTTCGCGGATTGAGAAACCTACAAGACAATAACTCTCACGCACCCGTTAAACTCTTACCTTCCTATTTCACGGAGTCTCTTTGCTTTGCGGCATTTTAAATGTCATGCAACTATTCCTTGTTGCACGGCTTTGAAAACTTCTGCACTTAGTTATTTCATGCTCATGTTATGCCGCAAATGTCTTTTTCTTCGTTGCACGACATTATGATCCATAGCCATGTTTCTTTATTCCATGGATTTTGAAGTCTGCGGAACACTACAATTGGGAAACTCATGGAACACTATAATTGGGAAACTCGCGGAACACTACAATTGGGAAACCCATAGAACACTAGGATGGTGTTTCGCAGCTTTGAACCTTATTCGATATTCAAACTTACATTTAATTTGTTTCATGGTGCTCTAATTTCTCCCATGTGCATCACAGATTTTGCTTAGTAGACTTCATCCTTTGTTGTGTGGCATTGTGATTGACCCCACAAAATACCATTTTTCTCCAAGTTTGTGCAAAAATGTGCTTTTGCATGTCATGAAGCACTAAGCTTCTTCTTAATCTTCAGTATGCGGATCTTGTCCTTAGTTTATTTTCCAACTTTTCGTGGGCGTGTAAACCCTGCGGTGCTCTAACTTGCCTTCAACGCACGAGAGACTGATTCGATGTTTCAGAAGATTGACTTCCTCAATGTTGTGAAGGTCTAACAAACTCCATGAAGCATTAACTCCACCAAAAATCCACCTAACTCCCAAGCTATTTATTCCTTTGTTCTGTGGGTTAGGATAACATGCAAAACGGAAGACTAAGTTCCTAAATTCCATAGAAGACTAAGTTCCTAAATTATGCAAAAGACTAAATTTAAATAAATTGAGGTTTAACTTTCTACCTTAACCTTCTCTTTTTTTATGTTTTGTTTATAAAAATCCAAAACTAACTTAAGATAATATCATTGTGAATAAGTAATCTATGTCGTGTAATCGTCCAGCAAATTCATTTATTGGACCTTGTGAAAAAACTTGCATCAACACAACCTTCGTCATTAAAACAAGACCATGATATGGCAAATCCTACTGAAGGTCATGTTTTTTTTACGCTGGATGTATTTGTTCTTTTTTTTTTTTTTCTTTGAAATTGTGTGTTAGAAAGGGGATGGATCCGTTGAATTGCAAGGGCGGACATGTAAGAAGCGTTTAATTTGAATTTACATTGAAAGAAGTGTGTGTGCACGTTGCTTTTGTAATCAATTAAAGTTATGGTGTGGAAATGCAACGACTATTTAAGTAGGTCCAAACAAATATTACAATCAAGAAATAGTAGTGTATTTGAGAATGCCTTTTTTGGATAGGAGTTGTTGTTCCATTGGTGGTGGTGTTGTTTAATCAATTAGACAAACATGTTAGCCGAAATTTGGTGTACCACTTCAATTGAATGTGGTGATAGATGAATCTGGTATGCGACTTGAGGAAGCTATTAACATCTAGTTTGAGTTTGTATGATTGAAGGGCATTAGGGTCATTGTTTCAC
The DNA here is from genome assembly GCA_019776745.2 of Taxus chinensis. Lineage (NCBI taxonomy): Eukaryota > Viridiplantae > Streptophyta > Pinopsida > Cupressales > Taxaceae > Taxus > Taxus chinensis. The sequence goes on from CM034151.1 coordinate 349,984,813, forward strand.
AGAATGTAATTTTTTTTTACAAAACATATTGTGAATATGATGACAAAATTATGAAAAACCTTAAACTTTATTTAGCGTGAGAGGAATATTAAAATCTAAAAAATGGAAAGAGGTAACATAAGAAATTATGAAAATGCCAATCAAATTTTTTTGATTGCATAGTGGTGATGTTAATTATGGGCTAATGAAAGTATAATAGAAATGCATGACAATGTGTCATTGTTAGTGGTGAGTGTCACTTTTCTAGAAGAACAACCGACAGGATTTGCTATGCAGCCAAAAAACATTTGTTGTGGAAGAAAATGGAGAGAGGTTGATGCACACATAGTTGGTCCATCATGAGTGGAGTTTAAAGCCAAATAGATGTGAGGGCATAGTAGCGTTATGCATTGTGCTGGTTTCTATGGCCTCCGAAACTTGGAAGACAAGGCTAAATAAAGTTTTGAATGTGGCAGAAAATGTCAAAAATACAGTATTAAATGAAGTTGAGGAATGCAAGAGACCAGAATGGGCTAGTCACATATCATTGGAAAAGGTGGGAATCTTGATTTTCATTTGGGCTTTGGCAAAGTAGACTATATTTTAAGCGGTCCATTTTTTTCAGTATATGTCAGAGTAGCTGTAATGTTAAAGAATAAGGATCAATCTATTATATTGGTTTTCTGAGATCACATAATGAACAAAATATGACAATTTTCATATTGATATATCGTATCATGTGAGGAAATAAGGTCAGTATTAGATTACAAACTAGCTACAAAATTTATTGAATAATATGTTTTTGCATCAATTTGTGGACATCTTAGAGTATTGTCTTGCACATGTGAGGTTTGATGCATTTTGAAATTATCTATCTTGCACTCTTGTATCTATAATGTAATAAGGGGGGAAATGTTGGGAAAGATGGTTATTACACGATTGTAAATGGGAGTTAACCACATAGGGGTAACTGGTAGGTAGAAGTATTTACTTTTAGAGTGGCTTTTTGGGGGCTTACAATAGCCGTGTAGAATAGAAAATGGTTGGATTTTTTTTAACAGGCTTTGGATACTTTAGATATCTAAGGTATAGGGTCTAAATTAGTAATTTGTTTTGTATTATAGCTTAGTAATTCTCTTTTTGCTCAAAGAATATATGTGGATTATAGGCTGAGAAGTCACAATGCGTAGGGGAGCAAGTCAATTTCGGATTCCAGGTGATCATAGATTAAGAAGTGACAAAAGTGAGACATCTTGTCAATTTGTATCAAGAATGTCTGTTGATCATACATTGAGGACCAAATCAATTTCATACCCTACTAATAATTGATCATAGATCAAGATGCCACAATTCAAAAAACTTGTTAGCTTGTACAATTTTTACTAATAGTGTACGTTGATCATAAGATCACAATATGTACAAAAGAAAATCAATTTATTATCTGCTCACAACTGATCAAAGATTAGGAAATTACATCTTAGAATTATTTTGTTTGTTTGATGTATGTTGATCATAGGTTGAGAAGTGACAAGGTTTAGAGAAGCAAATCAATTTCATACACTAGTAACAACTGATCATAGATGAAAAGTCGCAATCCAAATTGGTGTGTGATGTGTCGATCATAGGTTGAGAAACCAAAATATTTAGGGAAGCAAATCAATTTCATACTCTACTTATAGACACAATTGAAAACATTTTATCAATTTGTATCAAGAATGTGCACTGGCCATAACTGTTGAAGTTTTGGAATGTAGGGAAGCAAATCCATTTCATATTGTATTCACCACCAATCAAGAAGCCACTAACCAAAACATCCCATATACTCACTGCTATTCAAGAAGCCACTATCCAAAACATCTTACTGTGCATTGATCACAAGTACAGAGGCCAAATTATTCAGGGAAGTAAAAAGATTTCATACTCTCGTCACAACTAATTGAGCACTCAACATCCACTTCTCAACATTTTAGCAAGAAAAGCTCCAAGTGTAGCAGTCACTGCAAACAACGAAGGCAAAATCTCCCTAGACTTATACAGAAAACTATTTCCACCCAAACCCCAGGCTGCTTTAATCCGTTAACTAATTATAGTTTTTTGTGGGTATTGACATTTTTTTTGTAAATTCATCTGTTAAGATGTTCTTTTAGATCATACCACAAAGACACACTGGCAATAATGTCTAGTAGAGAAGAGAAAGAAGAAGAAATTATAGCAATAAATTGCAGTGCTAGATGTTTGAAGAGACACTTATTGGAAGAGGTACAATCTGCTAAGCAGAATGATAGAGGGAAAAAGTGGTTCACCCAAAATAGAAATGTTTTAAAAAATTTAATGAAAAGCTTCAATGACAGTGAGGATTAGGTATAATATCGATCAGAGTTAGTTTTAATTATTCTTCCCATTATTGAAAATCCTCATACAAATTCCTTAACAAATTTGTATGGTTGTGCCTTTTTAGGTGGTGCCTTACTTAGATGATATTTACACACAGGGAAAATGGGAAGCAAACATTACAAACTTTCCAGAGCAAACAAAAATTGCGAACAAATGGAGTAAAAAAAGTAAACAAGAGCAAGAGAAAACTCGACGGATCTAGTGCAAATTTGTGTATCAACAGGCTGGTGTGAAGATCCACGAATGATGCAAATGTAACAAAGGAAACCCACCTTCACGGAAGACATTCGGGGAAGTCACAAGAATGCACAATCAATGACCTCTGCAACGAATGTCAAGATTGCAGTTGAGTAAAAAAAATCTTGAAATATTACAAAAAACACTAATCACTACCGCAAATGAAAGGGAGAGCACAAAATAAGCACAAGCAATTAAAGCCTTTCACAAAGAATCCAAAAATATAAAACACATATTCCTGGGAAACAAAAGACAAAAGAGTTTCACCTTCTTGTTCTTGAAGCTGGTTTATCTTCGGGCAGTCGATGAAAATGGCATGGGAACAAGACACTTTCAAAACATGAAACATTTCCATCCTCGAGCCACACAAAATCGACCAACCCTGCATAGTGCATAGTAAATACATTAAATGAGTAACAATAAATACATTCAATGCGCAAGAGGACATACACTTTTCCCCTCTAGGGAATAACCAATAGAAATTTGCCTAAATTACAAAATCAAAACTTCAAACTTTAGTCCAACACCATTTAAATACAAATGGCGCAATCTTAATGGAAGCATGTAAGTGCCTAGTAGTGTGAAGACAATATCCTTGCCTTAGGCAGGATAATAAAAGCCACTGGAAATAATGAAAGAGTAGCTCAACCTCAAATTTTGTTTTTACATTAATTGGGAGGGACAGTCGCCACAAATACACTATAAAATTGGAAAATTGTACTTAGCCGTGCTGTCCCCACAAGCGGTCCTACTTACTTACACGGATTTCAAATATGCATGCAACTCAATGCGCTCCCGCTCTGATTGGTTTTTTTCAGCATGGAGCCCACTATAAGCTTTTTAACGCGACTGCTGCTGCCCACTTGCCATGCTAATCAATAATTAACTATACTCTTCCTCGAGACTGCAATTTGTTTGGATACACACTCACAGTCACACCATCTGTGAGTGAGTCAGGTTTACAACAATTCAATGGCATATGCAGGTGGTACATCAGTATTTCTATGCGCAATGCTGTTAGTTATTGCTAACTCCGCTACTTTTACAGGTATTTTCGTTTTCTGTCAACGCCATTTCCTTCTCTATTAAAAGGGTTTTTATTCAATCAGGGGTTTCAGTTTATTATCCTGTTATTCGACCGGATCTATGGTTATATGTTGGTGGGTATGTAACAGAGAGTGCAGTAGCACAGTGGTGTGTAGCAGACCCTCAGGCGCCTGATAATTTCTTGCAAAGTGCACTGGATTGGACTTGTTCCTTAGGCGGGGCCGATTGCTCTTCCATTCAGCCCAACCAGGCGTGTTACGAGCCTCAGAACCTGGTAGCCCATGCGTCTGTTGCTTTCAACAGCTACTGGCAGAAGTACAAGCAGCAAGGGGCTTCCTGTTATTTCAACTCCGCCGCATTTGTTACGGAAACCAATCCAAGTCTGTTTCTTAATAAGATTGTAAGATTGTTGGTTCTAATGCTTGTGTACTTTAGGAATGCTCCTTGTGGATTTCTAATTAGTCTTTTGGAGTCTTCACAATTTTTTAATAAAATGCACAATAGGGTTTCTAGTACGCCCACATATTTATACTTATTTTGTAGACCTACAGACATGTATGGTAAATGCAAAATGGGAGACCTCATACATGATTCGTATGCCCACATATCAATTTAACAAATCTGTTTAGAATTTCAAGTCCCTTTTCTAATAAAACATGGTCACCAACAAAAGCACAAGATTGAGAGCACACTGACGAGACAAAATCATAGATGGGATGGTAGTTTAAATGAAAACCGAAAGCTTAACAACGAAATAAGAACTATGTAAATGAAAGGTTTAGAATAGGCATGTGTAGAAAAAAAAAAACTAACAAGAAACCGCAGCACTGTACAGAATTCAACCAGACCTATGAGGTTTGAGAAAAAAACATACATAAAGGCTGAAATCAAATGGAGAGAGGAACTTCTAATGCCTCAATTAAGGACTAGTTCCCACAGACTCAGATGTGAGGCTGTATATGGGTGAACCCTAAGGAAGAATGGAACGAAAGGATATGCATTTTCTGCATCACATGAACAATTGAAATGGAGAAGCATTTCATTCTTGAATGCCCAACCTACAAACACATTTGAGTCAATAATACAGAATTATTGAGAGTCTGCCATTTTGGAGCTATTTAAAGAGATTAGGTTAAAAATATTAGGAACTTTTCTTTGAACCTGCGTGCCCCACCATGTGGTCTGACTTTGTAACAAAGCATGGGAGCCAACTAGGCTTTTGCAGAAAGTGACAGTGACAAACCTTGGGAGCAAACTAGGCTTTGCAGAAAGTGACTGTGACAAAGCTTGGGAGCAAATACAGCTTGTCCAATCTCGCTAGATGAAATGAAATCCTCTGTTGGCTCTTTATTGGAAGGCCATGCAAGGTATTGGCAGGCTGGGTAACACAAAAAGGTATTGATATAGAATTTATTGGTTTTCCTTAGCTCTGCTAAAATATTGTACCCTAATTGTTCAATGACAGACGATTTAGAGCTTGACTCCTCTGCTTCCTTCCCAAATAAAATGAACAACAATTTGTCTAGAAACAAACTGTTGAGTTTCACCAGCTTACAACTTCGTAAATAACAATGCCTATGTACTGCTGTTACCCCATTAGATGCAGCATGACCTATGTGCCCATTGGCTGCCTTATATTTTTATTTTTTGCACCTCTTCATTTCCCCCCCACAGTTGCGGACTTGCAGTGTTGGGGGTTAGTTAATATAATGGCTTCCTGTCCAGTTCTGCATTGAATCTCTCCACAAAATCTGTTTCCCATTTACCCTCCATAACTAGAGTCGGAATCAGTAGGGATACCACTCACCGAAAAATTTACAGGATCAATGCAATATGGTAAACTTTTAGTGAAATAAAACTAATTAAACAAACAAAAGCATCGCTTGCCATTTGCCAATGATGCTAAGAACAGTAACAGATCTGAATAGGAAGGAAATAAAATTGCAGTCATATCACTACTTATCATAAGCATAGCGAGAACATCATACATCCTAAAAGATTTCAAGTGAATAGACAAATCTGTCAATACATGGTTTTACTTGCTTGCATAATTGAAAGTTATACATGTCATTTTTTTTTGAGACCTCATGCAAACTTATCTGCCCCCATTCATAAATAGTTTGCTTTCACCTATTGGAGAAATTATGGAGTAATAAAATGCAGTAGCTTGTTTCTCTTGTGAATGCTCTATGTTTATCCCTTGTTTTTGCGATCCGTCTCCCTGCTTTTCATCTAGCTGTGCCAGACTAAAGTCTAAACAAGCGTATACTCTCAATTCCAGATGTGCATGAGTATTGATCCTCACAAGCTTTGGGTTCTGTAAGTGTCTTAAGATGACTCCTTTGCTGGTTTAGAGCTATTGTCATACTGCTACAAATTGACATCCCGAAACATGCGACTATTCTTAGTACTCCACAGTACAAAAACTGACCTTGCCTTTGGTTCAAATGATAAGTTTACAAGTCTCTCTTCCTACATTGAAAGAGAGAGCCTTTGAAAGAAAAATTTAAGCTTTCAGAATCTGAGAATATGATCTAGGTCCAGTGCAATAGCAATTACGGTGAAGTGATGGTTGAACTCCATTAGCTTCTAATAAAAATCGAACTTGAAATCCCAGGTTTTATATAAAACTAAGTAGTAGTTGGTGGTACTGCAATGGAATGGTATTTTGAATAAACATGTTTGCTGACATATTATATCCTAAATATAACTGAGATCCGTCTAGAGTGTCTTTTATATCTATTTGCAAAATCTTAAACTCAGTTTCAGTTTGGAACATTAAAATGAATTTGAAGGAAAAATATGAGGCATTTCATTTGATTGCACTGAATATTAGTTCTGGTGTATATTTGAAGGAGATTTTGTGTCATCTGAACAAAAATTATATTTGGTAACTGTGATTACAGGTAAGGGGAATTGCATTTATACTTTAATAGTGAGGTATGCATCATATACTAAGGAAACCTACTGATGCCTTTTCTCTTATGATATTGTAGATTTTACAATATCACCATTTACGTTCCTTCTATATTTCTATTGATTTTGATTTAAAATGAATCGTTTTTCAGCAGTTCTTCAAGTCCGGTAACTAGTCCAAACTTTCCAGTCTATAATGCCAGTATTCCTGGAGGCATACCCAATATGGGTTTGGGGCCAGATTTATCTGACAGCACTGGTGCATCATCATCTTCATCTTTGGCATTTTTGGTGTCTCTCAGTGTGGCTAAACTAATTCTCACTTAAAATTATCATGAATGTGGGCACCCACCCATTAGGTGCATTGTAGGGTTTCTTCTCTGAGTCTTGATAGCTCAAAATCACGATGACCTGTATTAATTGGTCTCATATACTTTAACACCTAGTGCCATTTGCTAGGGATGGTGATATAGATGCTCATATGAGTGCTACTCATGCAAGTATTTTTGTTTGTTAAAAAAGTGAAAATCATTTGACGTAAGATATTGAAGATGGGCACCAAATTGAGCTGTCTTATTCATTTTCTTACCAGAGAGGCATATGCTTACAGGGGATGTATTGTTCCCAATTTTTTGTAACTACATTTAATGGTGAGTGACGCACACATATATGATAATGCTCTCATTTTTCGCTCATCTTTAGTTTCTGTGGATTTAAAGCTCGTTCCAAGGAAAGAGGCATATCACCTCAGGCTATGATTTCATTTCATTGTTGTATCTCTTTACCCAATAATTAAAAAATTGTGAAGAAGGAAAAAAAATTGCAGTGTTTAATTATATGATACCCCATATTGAGTCTCAGCTCTAAGCAGAAGGCCGTACTCCTGGTTCAAAGGTTTCAGTTACAAAGTGGTGCACCAATAAATCCGCATCTAGGAAATGGCCTAGGAAACTGTTTGCCCTATAAAGAGAATTGTCCAATGAGTAAGTGCTTAAAATGTTCTTTAACATATTAATCTGAATTTTATTTTTCATTTACATAGGATTTTTTTATAAAATGTCCTTACATTATTCTATTATGTTGGAATGTATCATATATTAAAATCATTTAAATGTCCAAAAGATAAAATATAGAAGATTATAACAGAAAGGTGGCTGGTTGGTATTCACACCGGGACAAGTACAACAACATATTCACAGGGAACCAAAGCTGCAGAATTGGGCCTAGCCACCAACTCAACGCTGGGCCATACTTATCATTCCCATCATAATCTCATGGATAAATAAGCATATGGAAGTCGTCCTTAGCATTATACTCTTCTGAAAATAAGATCTCAATGTTGTCTTGTCTTGTAAAAATATTCTTATGTTATGATATTTCTTGACTTATTATTAGTGATTTTTGAGATAATTTTAGTGGCAAATAATGAATTATATATCATAATTCCTTCTTTTTATTGGTCAAAAATTGAAAATATTCAAACACTAACAAATGTTTATTGAAAATAGATAAAAAATTCCAATGTTTTTTATTATAATTGTTGAGAGTATTCTAATGATTTTGATTTTGATTTTGATTATACTCTTCATATTTTCCATTTTGAAATATACGTACGAGGGTGGTGCTATGTTTATATGCCCAACAACAAATATATCAAAGAGTAAATTTGTCCTTTAGGACGATGCATTCATAAAATTTGTCCTCATGTGTTATAGTGGGTCTTTGCTTACTTAAAAAGCACAAGAAAATTATTAGACACAATTTAAATTTAAATTTAAATTTTATGTGGAACATTGAATATCTTTAATATCTCAATTATGTTAGACGATGATTAAACTATTGGAATATGTAAACACTTCATTTTTTATGCTTGTTCATTGTTTCTCTTGTACAAAGGTTGTTGATATATTTTTTTTTCTTGAGTTCGTGTTTTAAGGAGCTTGTTGGGATTGGGATGTGATCAAACTTGGTTTTGTGTGTTAGATTGCGATGTTTAAGAGATGTTATTATGTCATAGTTCCTTTACCCTTGCCTTGTATTTTTTTTTCACACATTGTACCCATTATGTCTACTTGCCTCATTATGTTGACTTGTTTATGTTCATTGCATGTTATTATATTTGTTTTTGGTCACCTTGAATGTTCATCATTACCCCCATTTATCTTCTGCATCCATCCCTCATTATTTTACACCCTATGTCCTTAGAGTTCCCTTAAGGCCGATGTCATTGCCCGTGGGCGATGGTGTCAAGTTTGGTTTTTCCATAGTTGACGCCATCAATTTGACGACATTGAGAATATATACCCTTCCTCTGTCATTTAAATCATTGCCATTACACTCTTCTAAAACACTTCATTTCTTTGCACATTAGACACTTGTGTATATTATTGCTCATAGTTGATAGACTTGTGGTTTGGATCTTGTCATTTTGTATTTGGGTCACCATAGTAAGCTAAAACCAAAGGCCTTTTGCTTGAGCTTTACCTTTCTCCACCCATAACAATTCTTTCTCGATGTTGTTATCTCAAGGGATGATCATGCATCAACAACCACACTACATGCAAGTATTTTTAACCCTTTTTAATTCCTTTGTTGCTTGTATATTGTCGTTGTGCGGATAGTTGGTCATTCTTTGTTATAGATTAGAGTAGATGTATGTTTGTTTTGAACTATTGCTTTGTCTGATTATATTACCTTTTGATTTTATCCATCTCTTGACTCACCCTTATTTTGAATCCTAGTAGGATACCTATTTTTGTGTTAGATATAGGCCTTGAAAATCTATAGCTACCTTAGGGTTAGGGTTATTATCCTATAGAATTATGACACTAGAGCTCTTTTTGGAATTTACATTGCGTGTCCGAACTTAGATTTGATCCCTTCATTTGAGAATATAGTCGGGAACCCATATTTGTTCGTCATACACTATGTGAATCTTACTTCCATAAATTAGGTTCATTTTGTTCCAATTTTCCAATTTTCTTTCTTTTCCTACGTGATTGACTCCTATGTAGAACTATACTGCACGACTGATTATGTTTGTGCATTGTTCATCTTATTCTGATGCCATCGTACCCTTTGCAAATTTTCTGACAACTAATCTTGTTGGATTTAATTGACAGAAACTCTTTTTTAGGCATCATTGCTTCACAATGGAATACTTGATAATTTTGCGACATTTTATGTTAGGAACATTATATTATTAGTGTTCTCATTATATTTAGGTATAAATATGCTTGTTATTAGTCAAGTTTATATGTGAGGTTATTTATAACAACTCATGTTAATAAAGAGAAGGAATGTATTGGAGTTCTCGTTAGAATCTCCGGATAACAACGAATGCACATGTAGTTGCACAAATATCGAAATCAATAACAAATAGATGCAATATGAAAATAATCTCACAAAACACAAAAATAGTGCTAAAACATGGAACTCAATAGCTCACATGTGGTGTGTACAGATAAGAGAGATGAATAACTCCTCCATGAGAATAGTGGTCAAGAGTCCAAGAATAGGAAGGGGAGTTACATTCCCGAAATAGCTAGTGAAATGTAACTCCTATGACACACTGTGATAATCTATGACATATATGACTGTATATGACTAGTCAAGTAACTCATATGACACAAAGAACACCTAAGTAAGATGTGTCACCAGGTGTGTAGGAAATATTCCAAGTAATAAATAAATACAAGGAAAATATATACCTACATTAACACCCCCTTGAAGCATAACTTAAGTGGGAATATTTGTGAGTTTCGACAACAAGCCCTGATGAGGTACCCAAGTACAATGCAGCTTTTAGAAAGTGGAGAAAATGAGAAAACCTAGAGAGAAAAACTCTCCCTTAAAAGAGAGAAAATAAGAGAGGACTAGAAAGCCCCCTCCGAAAGATGATGTTGATGTAGCCTGTACCCCAATAAAATCTCGCAAGTGAAGAAGCTTGATCTCGGTGAAGGGTTTGGTGAAGATGTCATCAATTTGCTTTGATGTCTGGCAATATTTGACATTGATAACCTGTCCATGGATCAACTCTCTGATGAAATGCATGTGAATATCAATGTGCTTGTTCCGCTAATGCTGGACCAGATTCTTGCAAATCTGAATGGTGTTTTGGTTGTCACAGAAGATGAATGTGGGTCGCTTGTATTGAATACCAAACTCTGTCAAAATCCCATGAAGCCAAATGGCCTCCTTGGCAACATTCACAGCGCCTCTGTATTCGGCCTTAGGAGATGACAAAGCAATAACATTCTACTCCTTACTTGACCAACTAATCAGGCCATAACCTAGCAAGAAACTGTACCCTGAAGTGGACTTGCGATTTTGAACATCGCAAGCCTAGTCTGAATTTGTGTATCCAACCAAGTCAACATCAATACTAGCTCCATAGTGAACCCGAATATATGTGTACCTTGAATGTAGTGTAGAATCCTCTTAGTTGCTTTCTAGTGTAACTCATGAGGCTCTTGCATGAACCTAGAGACCATGCCTACTGCATATGACATGTTGGGTCTAGTGTGACTTAAATATATAACGCTGCCTACAAGTTGTTGATACAAGGAAACATCGACCAATGATAAAGTATAATCAGCCTCAAGCTTGTCTCCAGATAGAAAGGGAGTCAAAGTTGGCTTATAATCAACTATGTGAAACTGATCAAGTAAATCAAGAGCATACTTAGGTTGTGTAGTGGTTATTACTGAGTTAGATTGTGAAATTTGAATCCCAAGTAATGCAAAAAACCCAAGTCATTCATTGAAAATATGTCATGTAGAGTTTCTTTCACCACTATAATGGACGATGAAGAGCTCCCTGTGATCAAAAGGTCATCAACATAAAGAACCAAAATCAGAAGTGAATCATCTTGCCGCAAAACGTAGACATTCGAATCCGCGGTG